>CAUYQU010053507.1:0-98510 GCA_963574635.1 Cheracebus regulus
GTTTGTTTGTAACCTGCCCTCAATACTTTATTTTGAAAATGTTCAAACATACAGAAATGTTGAAAGAATTGTACAGTGGACACCCATATACTTCATCTAGATATCACCATTAATATGTTACCACAGTTGCTTTATCACAAAATTTTTTTTTTTTTGAGACAAAGTCTTGCTCTGTTGCCCAGGCTGGAGTGCAGTGGCACGATCTCAGATCACTGCAACCTCTGCCTCCGGGGTTCAAGTGATTCTCCTGTCTCAGCCTACCAAGTAGCTGGGACTACAGGTGCCTGCTACCATGCCTTGCTACTTTTTGTATTTTTAGTAGAGACAGGGTTTCGCCATATTTGTCAAGCTGGTCTCAAACTCCTGACCTTAGGCAATCTACCCACCTTGGCCTCCCAAAGTGCTGGGATTACAGGCATGAGCCTCTGTGCCCAGCCAGACTCAGTTTTTATTTTTATTTTATTTATTTATTTACTGAGACAGAGGCCTGCTCTGTCACCCAGGCTGGAGTGCAATGGTGTAATCTTGGCTCACTGCAACCTCTGCCTCCTGGGTTCAAGTGATTCTCCTGCCTCAGCCTCCTGAGTCATTGGGATTACAGGCACCTGCCACCACGCCCGGCTGATTTTTGTATTTTTAGTGGAGATGGGGTTTCACCATGTTGGTCAGGCTGGTCTCGAACTCCTGACCTTGTGATCCACCCACCTCGGCCTCCCAAAGTGCTATGATTACAGGCATACGCCACCAAGCCTGGCCACCTCACGGTTTTTAATACCAACTTCAAATTGACTTGAGCTTGTGTCCCCACCCCCACTCAGCCCACTCACCCTGACCGGGAAGCTGCACGTGCCCTTGCGAACCGCGTCCTCATCCGCCTGCCACTGGTGCGGGCGCGACGCCTCGGGCACATAGGCTGGCTTCCTCCGCCGTAGGCTCTGCCGTAACTTGTTCATGGTGCCCGCCCCGTCTGGTAACACAGGACAGTGGTGTGGGTCAAGGGCGGGGGGTAAGAAGGTGTGGAGCTCCATGGGGAGGGACCAGTGCTCAGGGAACATGGGGTCAGATAACAAGATCCCTGGAGGCAGGGTTACAGGGTCACTCGGGAGGCACACCAGGGATCCGCAGCTCAAGTCAGGGGACACCGGGAAAGGAGCCAGCAGAAGGCAGGGGAGTGCGAGAGCTGGGCACTGGGGATTCAGAACCAAGGGGCTAAGGCGCACGGAGGTCTGGGGCCGAGGGGTGTGGGGCACGGGTTTCAGGGCGTTGGAGGGCTTCTTGTCCATGTGGTAGACTTCCTCACTTCCTCATTCCCAGGACCATGAAGATCCAAAGGATGGGAAGTCAGACACAGGAGGGCATGGGGGCTGGAGGGCACAGAGGTTGGAGCGCACAGGGATCAGGCACCACAGGTCAGGGGTTTTCGGGGTGTGAGAGTCAGGCAGTGGGGTGATCAGAGGGCAGCAGAGGAGCTGGGAATTGCATGGGTCGGGGGTGCAGGAGTCAGGTGTAGGGGGTGTGGGCGTGGGGTATGGTGGCTTGTCTCTGGAACTCTGAGACGTAGCCACTGTGTGACAACTGTGTCTAGTCCTCAGGCAAGGCTTCTGGGGTCTTGTACCCACAACTCGCAGAGGCAGGGCTGTGGATGTGTGGAGTGGGCATGGAAGTGGCCAGCCACTAGGACAGTCTTCACTGACTGATCAGCCATGCCGACAGTCCCAGGACTGAGAGCACCAACAGCAGAGGGGGACTGTGTATGTGTGGGTGTGTGGGTGTGAGCTGGTGTGCAGTGCAATCTTCTGGAACACCGTCTGTGGATCTATATCTGAGCATGCAACGTCTGTGAGTGTAGTTCTGAAGGCTGTGTGAAGAACGCATATCTGAGGATGGCGTATGATGGTGTGCATCTGTGAATGCTGTCCGTGAGATGCATCCAAAAGTGTGGCTGTTTTCTGTGACTCTGAGTCCCTGAAGGTTGTTGCTGAACAGCATTGATGGCCGAGAGTGGCTGTGAGTGTGAGTGTCTGATGTCTGTATGTGAGAGTGCCATTGTTGTCTATGAGAGCTTGTGACTCAGTGCCTGTTGCCTGTGAGGGTGTGTCTGTTTGAGCAGAAGGCTGTGGCCTTTGAAAGGGTGTGCCCATGGCTGTTATCCATGTAGCTATGTCTCTGTGTGAAGGTGTGGCTATTGTCTGTGATGACATTGCCTCTGAGAGTGCATCTGAGGGACCCACGAGACTGTGTCCAAGAGCACAGCTGTTGGGGGCTGTAGCTGCTGTCTTAAGAGTGTGGGTGAATGGGTGTTGCACAGAGGGTGTATCTGTGTGCAGTGGTGCATCTATGAGGGTTTGAGAACATGAGGTTGTCTCTGAGAGTGTGTTCATGAGTGTTATTCGTAAGGGTGTGACTGCTGCCTGAGACAGTGCTGGCTGTTCTTGGTGAGACTGTGTTTGTGCATGTTTGTATACAACTGTAGCTCCTTGTGAGAGCCTGGGCCCGTGGGTGCCGTCTTTGAAAGTGCTGCTGTCGTCTGTAGAAGTGTGGGTCTGTGTATGTGGCCAGACTGTGCAAGAGTGTGTCTCTTGAGTGTGCATCTCAGAGTCTGTATCCGACGAGCTTCTGTGGCCAACCGTGAGTCTGGGTGTTGTCCCAGACTCACAGTATGTGGATACATGTGTGTGTGTACTGGTGTGATGAACATCTACTTAAGCACGTGTTCGAGTGTCACTGCATTAGCAAGTGTGTGTGATCTGAAAGAGATCATCTCTGTATGTGTGTGTGTGTCTAACCATATGTCTACAGATGTGAGTGTCTGAGAGCGTGACCCTGCACCTGAGGCTGTAAGGGTGTCAGGGTGTGTGTCAGTGCATGAGTGGGGCTCTGACAGTCGCTGAGGAAGATGCTTGAGGGTGTCCACTCATGAATGGGAGTAAACTGTGTGACCGCAGGGACAGTTCCTCTGGTTGTGCTAGGCAACACCACATACCCATTGAGCCCTGCCCTATCCCAGGCTGGTCACTCACCTGGCTCCGTCCTGTAGGTTTCTGGGGGCCCGCCCCCACAGGGGGCTGGGGGCAGATGCCGCTCAGGCCTCCGGGGTCCGCCCTGCCCGAGTGGGGGAGGAGAAGGTGAAAAGTTTGTCTGGGGTGGGGCTCAGTCCGATACCTCAACCCCACTTTGGACTTCAGCCAGCCCCCCCATCTTGGGCTCCCTGATGAGAGTCCTCGTTGTCCTAGCAACTGTTCCCAGGGAAACCAGCCACCTGGTTCCAAGGGCCCAGGAAGGAGTAGGTATGTTTGCAGGGCATACGTTGGGGATGTACTGGCCTCAGGAGAACCTCACTGCCCAAGGGCATGCTGAGAGTGGTCTTGCCCTCTAGATGTCCAGGGCTACATGCGTATGGAGCCAGCTTGTGTCTACAGGTGTCCCTAGCATACAGCCACAGCTCTTCACACTTGGTTACACACAGACACAATCACAGCTACACACCTCAGATCGCACAGATACACAGAAACAGTCACAGCCCCAGAAAGCTGCCAGTGTAAATAAACATCTGGCCACATATTCATGTTCAGACACACACCATCTCTACTACAGACATTTGTCCACATACATGGGGCATGTCCCAGCCTGCTTAGTCCCCACCACAGACACCTGACCACACCACCCACTGAAATGTGGTTGCTTCCACATTCTCAGCCACATACAAAGAACGGGGCCCAGACACACCCACTAAAGCCACACATGCATGACCACACCCAGTGACAGCTATGTTTCCTCAGGCACCCACCCAAGATACTGACGTCATAGGCCCACCCGGATAGAATCACACCCAGAATTCACCCATTTGATGACCCCATCCCACACGGACACAATTGCAGCTATACATACTTGTCACACGTCTCTCCACTGCTGCACACTGACATCTGGTCACAGATGCACATGGACAGACACACAGTTGGTCCCACGGAGACCACACACAGGCACAGCTGCACATGGACATGAAGCCTCAACTAGACCAGTCACACCAACACACTGTTTTTGGCCACACAGTCACATGGCCTCATACGCAGTCATAGGTGCTCACATCTGGTCACAGCACCATCCACACAGTCTACGTTGACAACCACACTCAGGGACAGTCCCCTATACACAACCACACACAGAGGTTCTGAAGGCCATAGCATGTAACCACCCACAAACAACTGTCCCCAAGGATGGCCACCCTCAGACACAGCCATACACATTCCAGAGTCGTCCTTTGGCATGGCCACAGCATCAGTGTCCACATCACCCAGTCACCTATCATGATCATAATCCCATCACCCAGTGTCCCATACGCAGCTGTACCATGTCATGCCAACACAGCAAAACATACAGCCTTTCTTCATTCAGGCACACGAGTCACACAGACAAGTATGTGGCCATGTGAAATCACAGCCTCATGTGGACAGGTGCACAAAGTCACAAGCCCCACCTACACACATATCTCACACACAGAGACATAGACACACAGTTTCAGTTTCCCATGTCACAAGTGCACAGTCCAGTGTATGCACAGAAATGCAGTGACTGGGACGTGGCATTTATAGCTGGGTTTACAAAGAAGATACAGGTCCTGATGGAGCCACGTGTAGTCAGGGGCCAATCTCCTCATCACCAAGTCACACATTCAAACACAAGTAGTCCAGCACACACACACATACATAGACAAAAACAGGCACATAGCTACAGACCCCACACTCTCACAGATGATGACATAGACACAAGCAGAAATAGTCACCCAGGGTCACAGACATGCAGGTCACATACAGGAATATAGTCACATCACACACACACCCCTACAAACAGTTTCCCGGCACCAGCACAAGACACAGCCATAGCTTTAGTCACACACAAATAACCCCTCTAAATAGCCAGGGTTTCAGACATCAAGTCAATACATAACCCAAATCACACATAAAAGGTTAGAAATACACATAATCACTCATTATTACACATACAGCTAGATACAGTCATTTATATTAATACAATCCCAGTCACACACTCAGACGTGGTTCTGCATACACAACCACTGTCATATACAATACTGTCACACAACCCCAGCCACAAAGACACAGTGTGACTTCAGATACAATGGCAGTCACACAGGCAGAGTTGCACAGACAGGTGTGTGTCACTCATGTATATAAAATCAGGTAGAAACACAACTATAAACATTCTCAGTCACTGGGAGGGTCACACAGGCACACGGAGCCATAGACAACTCCACTCACACACAGTCACAACTCCACCCACATCCTGTCAGTCACACACATGCCCACCCCCAGACTCAACACATACTGTCACATACCCAGTTATAGTTACTGAGGCATACCAACACAGGGTCACAAAAGGCATAATCACAGACAACCACAGTCACAACCATGCCCACCTCCAAACACAGACAGACTAAAAGTACAGGATTCTGCACCGTGAGCAGCTGTCAGACACACAAGACACAGTCACACAAATACTAGGGTCACACACACAGACACAATCATAGACATCACCACATACAACCACAAGCACACACAACACAGGATTCCTCACAGTCACCAGCCGCAGAGTACGCATGCACACACACACACAGCCACAGTCACACAACCACAGGGCACACTCCTAGCCACCTCCCCATCGCTTGCTTCCCCGCTTCCCCCCAGGTACCACACACAAAGCCGCCGTCACCATCACCGCAGACGCTGCAGACAGACAGGGCTGCTCCAGGTCCCTGGGGAGCCGCCCCCAGCCCAGCCTGAATCCTGGAGCCTGGGGGGTCAGGTCTGGGAGTGGGAAGCAGTACCTTGTCTGCCAGTGGGGCCGCTCTTAGACAGCTGGGCAGCCCTGGGGACAAAGGGGGTGGCCTAGGGGTTCTGTGCCCTGGGACCCTTGACCAAGTCAAGGGGTGGAGGGGTTGGGGGTTGCCTGAAATTGTCCTTATTTTATTCAGGCTGGGGTGGGGTGGAGTTCCAGGCACAGGGACCTTGTTTTGAGAAGGGGCTGTGCCTGGGACACCGCCCAAGGATTGGGGGGATGCTGTGCCCAGGGTGCCTCAGGCCTGGGGGCAGGCTGTGCTTGGAGTCCCCCCAGGCCTTGGCGTGGTGGGAAAGCTGTATGCAGTGACCCCATCCTCGAGGCTGTGTCTAGGGAGTTGTTGTGCCGAGATCCCCTCAGGCAGGGAGGGGTAGGGATTGTGTCTGGAATCGCCTCTTGGAGGCCTTGGTTTGATACGGAGGCTGTGTCCTGGACCCCATCTCCATCCCTATTCAGTTCTAGTTGTACTTAGAATCTATGCACCCCTGTCCTTGATTTTGTGGGGGGGGTCTGTGTCCAGGATTTCTATTTCCAGGGACTTCGCAAGAGATGGCCCAGGGGTCTGTGCCCAAGACCCCCGTCTCCCGGGCTTTGGCTTGTTGGGCCTGTTCCTGGACCCCCACCCAGGACCACCCTCTCCAGCCTTGGCACCCTCTCTCCATCCGGGAGCCGCGGCCGCCTCCCACCCTCCGCCACATCAGCAGCGGCGCCGCCCGCGACCCGAGCCCCCCTCTCCCGCCCTTCTCACGCTGGCCGCCGCGCTGCGGGACATCCAGGGCCCGGGCGACCCCGCCTCCCGCGGCCCTGGCAGGGTCCGGCTCCCCGACTGCTGCTGCTGCGGTGGCGGCGGCCGCAGTTCGGTCTGACGCGGGCCAGGGCCCGGGGCCGGGGGATGGTGCGGGATGCACGCGCGCGAGCTTGCTCGGCTCACGGGAGGATTCCGTTCCGGGGGCGGGGGAGCGTCCCTCGGCCTCGGCTCCCCGCCCCGGCCCCGCCCATTGGCCCGCCGCCTGCCGTATATGCAGAAAGGCCCCGCCCCGCCCGGCGCCTCGCCGGCCCGGCCCCGCCCCCTTGGCTGCAGCCCCCGCCCACACGCAGACACCGACCCGCCTTCCCCGGCGCGGCCACCGCCCCGCCACGCCCATTGGCCAGTCCCGGGCTGAGCATGCCTGAGAGCCTCGCCGAGTGCTTCCCCGGGTCCGCCCTGGCCTGGGCTCCTTTCCCCTCCGTGACCCCTGACCTCGGATCCCCTCGTCTGAAAGCGTTGTTTCTGGAACCACCTTGCCGCCCCACACCCCCAAATCTTCCCGCTTACCCCATGGTTCCCAACCCGGCGGGGGCGGGCAGAAGCGGTGACTAGGCACTTTTTGCAAGGAAGGGGGGGTATGAACAGACCAAGGCGTCCTGGTGCGCCATCAGTTCGGCTTTGGGAACGGGGGCGCCAGGCGGGGACCAGGGCGCAGTTCTGGCCGCTACGGCGCCCCCGCCGCCCCCTACGCCAGTCGTGTGGGTTTGGCAAAGCAGCTGGCAGGGGCATTAGGGCCCATTAGTAAAGGCGAGGTTGCCGGGAGCGAGCCTGCAGCCGAGAGGCACTGTGTGGGGGAGGCCTCAGCTGCCACAGCCCTTAGAGCAGGTGGTCAGCACGTGGGGGGGTGGGGAAGGGAAAAAGGAGGTTCCCCGCAACAGATGGCCCAGGCAGGGCTGGGGCTTTCAGACAAGAGGGTGTGGGGGGGCCGGCCATCTGCACCTGGAGGACGCCGGCGAGCTCCTCCCTCCCCCCCCAACCCCAGCAGAGAGAGAAAGAGCTGGGGGAAGGGGAAGGCTGCTTTTATTCCAGCTGAAGGTTCAGCTCCCCCACCTCTACCCCTACCCTCCAACACATTGAGAGCCTGGAACCCGAGAGAAGGCAGTTGGTGGAGGAGCCAGGAAGGCAGAGGTGATGACTACCTCCAGGACCACCATCTCGCCTTCTAACGGAGACCTGAGGCAGAGGTGAGGGCTCCCCGTGATGAGTCCGGATTTGCATAACGGCATGCGGGGGCCCAACGCTCCCTCAAATGTTGCCAAAGATAAGTTAACCACGTCCCTGGCTTAGAGTTCCCGGAAGCCCACTTTGGAGTGGGGAGGCGCAGGATCTAGGGCACGAAGTTTAGAGTTCCCCAGCCCCAGGGACCCTGAGCTCCTGGGCCAAAGAGGGGAGCCAGGCAAGACTGGAAAGCCCAAGGGGGCTCCCCTGACCCAGGGCAGATGGGGAAGGGATGAGGCACCACAGCAGGGTATGGCCTGCTCTGGGGACGCAGTCCCCCTGGAGGCTGTCATGAGGGATCTGCCCTGGAGTCCCCTTTGATCAGAAGGCTGCTGGCAGTGGCTTTGTCTGGCTGGCGACTGGCCCAGTAGCGGTGGTAGGTGTCCTGGAAGAGGTCCCTGCAGGCGATGCGGGCTCGGAGGCGGGCGCAGGCCAGGAAAGCCCCTGCTAGCTTGCGGTGCAGGGCATAGGTCTCCTCCGGTGGGGGGCACAGCCGGTGCCGCAGCAGCACCGGGATGAAGTCCTGTATGCGGCGGGCAGTTTCCCCGGACCCAAAGTCATAGGCGCCCTGGGTGGCGAAGGGCTCCCCCAGGATCATCACTGCCTCCACGTGAGCGTCAGAGAATGCCTGGGGGGGTGGGGACAGCAAAGGCAGCCAGTGTGGACACAGCCCTCCGCTTAATCCAGAAAGCAGCAACGCGCAGCCTCCACTCCCTCCAGTCTCCACCATCAACACAAGCCACGACTCCCCCAGGAGTGAGTAGCTTCGGCTCCTTCTAGAGCCTCAAAATAGACAAGCAGCTCCCTATTCCCCAAGTAAGCCCCCCTCACTTCCTCGCAAAGCCTCCAGCAGACAAGCAGCCCTCTACTCTCTCTGCAACGGATAAGTAGCCCCTGCCCCTCCAGACCAGATCCATCGTGCCCATGTTCCCAGGATTCCTGAGGAGGCAGGCAGCCGCCTCCCCCTACTCCTCCCCAGAGCCCCAGGATGGGTAAGCCTCCCTCCTAGAGTCCCCCACTCCCCAAGTAGAGACACACAACCTCCATCCACTCTCCCTATTGGAGACAAGCCCCTCCTAGAGTCCTCCAGTTACCCGGGTATAGACATGCCCCATACCCCACTTGAGCCCCTCAGTGGAGATAAGCAGCCCCCCACTGCACTCCACCAATAGACACCAGTCCCTTTCTCCCTGTGTCTCCCAACCTTGGTTTCAAAGCCTGTGAGGAATCTGAGGTCCCTGGACTTCTGTAGGACCCGGTCTCTGTCTCTGTCAGCTGCAGCCTTTACCACCTGGGGAAAGGGGTGGGAGGTAGAGGGACAAAGGCTGGGGTTCAAGGGGACTCTGGAGAAGAGGAGCTGGAAGTTTGGGCCTCCCACGTACCCACCTCCATTCTCATCTGCCTGGGCCCACCCTCACCTGGAAGCTTCCTGCTCCCCACTCTGCCTGTCTGTGACTCCCTCAAAGACTGTTCCAGAGCCTGGGAGTGGAGGTAGTCAGGGATCCTGCCCACCTAGCTGGCAATATGGGGCCTGCCGAGGAACAGTCACAGTGAAACAGTGCAAGGAAGAAGTGTCAGGACTGCTCTTGGGTCCCAACACTCAACTGGATGGGTGTGAGTGTGCCCCAGAACTGCATCCAAAGTTGCCAGGGGCCACCTCTCTGTCTCCCGCACTGGACTCTGAGCCCCGTGAGAGCAAGGATCCCAGCTGCATGTAGTCGCACAGAGCACAGGGTCTGGCACTCAGGAGCCCCTGAGTGAACCTTGCTTCAGCAAATTAGCGTGTGGAGCAAAGCAGCTCTCCAGCCGTGAGCTCATACATGCGGGGCAGGAGCTGTGTGCATGGACAGACATCCAGCTGGGGCCAGCTGGCTAGGGCCCCCTCCTGGCTCTGCCACCTGCCGGCTGAGACTGAACAAGTCGCGCTGCCTGTTGGGCCTCCACTTTCTCATCTGTGAAGTAGGGTGATGGAAGTGTCTTCCACATGGGGCTGTTGGAAGGATAAAGACGGTGATGCCTATGGAGTGCCTGGCGCTGTGTTTCATGCAGGAAGCACCGTAAATATTATGATCTACCACTATGAAGAGGCAGGCATGCGGCGGTGGGGGGTGTGTGGGGGGGGTGGGGGTCCCTGTTTCACAGAAGGGGAAGCAGACCGGAAGTAGGGAGTAGAACCTGGGTCCCACCACTCACCACCGGGTTGCCCTTTTTTGTGAGGAGAGGGATTCAGGATTAATTCCATCCCCTCTGCTCCCCCTGCACGAGCCTGTCTGGCCATCTGTCAGGCCTGTGGTCCTCAGAGGCCAGTGTGATGGGGTTTTATAAACTGGCAAAGGAGGCTGGGCGCAATGGCTCATGCCTGTTATCCCAGCACTTTGGGAGGCCGAGGTGGGTAGATCACTTGAGGTCAGGAGTTCGAGACCAGCCTGGCCAAGATGGTGAAACCCTGTCTCTACTAAAAATGTAAAAAAATTTGCTGGGCATGGTGGTGGGGGCCTATAATCCCAGCTACTCAGGAGGCTGAGGCAGAGAACTGCTTGAAACCTGGGAGGCAGAGGTTGCAGTGAGCTGAGATTGTGCAACTGTACTCCAGCCTAGGCAACAGAACAAGACTCCGTATCGAAAAAAAAAGGCTGGGCACGGTGGCTCATGCCTGTAATCCCAGCACTTTCGGAGGCCGAGGCAGGCGGATCACGAGGTCAAGAGATAGAGACCATCCTGACCAACACGGTCAAACCCCCTCTCCACTAACTATCCACACAACTTAGCCAGGCGTGGTGGCACGCGCCTGTGGTCTCAGCTACTTGGGAGGCTGAGGCGGAAGAATCACTTGAACCCAGGAGGCGGAGGTTGCAGTGAGCCGAGATTGTGCCATTGCACTCCAGCCTGGTGACAGAGCAAGACTCCGTCTCAAAAAAAAAAAAAAGAAAAAAGGCCAGGCGTGGTGGCTCAGGCCTGTAATCTCAGCAGTTTGGGAGACCGAGGTGGTCAGATCACCTGAGGTCGGGAGTTTGAGACCACTCTGACTAACATGGAGAAACCCCATCTCTACTAAATTACAAAAATTAGCCAGATGTGGTGGTGCAAGCCTGTAATCCCAGCTACTCAGGAGGCTGAGGCAGGAGAATCGCTTGAACCTGGGAGGCGGAGGTTGCGGTGAGCCGAGATTGCATCATTGCACTCCAGCCTGGGCAACAAGAATGAAACTCCGTCTCAAAATAAATAAATAAATAAATAAATAAATAAATAAATAAATAAACACTCCAGCCTGGGCAACAAGAGTGAAACTCCATCTATAAATAAACAAACAGACAAAGGGGTAGGAGGGGAGGTTATCAGTGGGGAGCAAGATGTCCCAGCTGCCCAAAGGGCCTTGGCTTTGTGCCTCAGTGGCCTGCAGAGAGGGCCCTGTGTGTGTAGAGGGTTACCACCTCCTCCTTCCTGTTCGCTCAGAGCCCTGGACACCTCCTCCCCGACTTCCAGCCCATCTGCTCCCATGGACTGTCTGGGCATCTCCCAGCCACCCCTCTGCCCCTCTCCACAGCTGCCCTAGGCTCCCGGCCCCCAGTCTTAGATGCCACTTCTTATTCAGAGGGAGTTTTCAAATTCTGACTGCATCCCCCCTTTGCTCAAATCCTTTCCACGGCTCCACAGGGCACCTGGATACAGTACGAGCTGCATAGCGTGGCTTCTAAAATCCACAGTGATTTGCTGCAGCCTCATCACTGGCTCCTGCTCCGCCCCCAACCTGCCCTCCCAGTCAGAACGGGAGCTTCCTTTGGGTCCTCTAGGGCCTTACTACTCCAAGTGTGGTCCCCATATGGTAGCCCTGGCATCACCTGGGCGTATGTCAGAAGGCAGCATCTCTTGCCCACCTCCAGACCAGAATCTGCACCTTCACTGGATGGCCAGGCTTCACATGCACATCCAAGTCTGAGAAGCACTGCCTTAATGGGAATATCCCTCATCACTGCCTGGCCTTGGCACATGTCTATCTGGAATACCCTCCGAACCTTTTCCCAATTGACCCCCCTCATCCCTCAGGTCTCAACGCTGGCACTTCCTCCTCCAGGAAGCCCTCCCTGGCTCCCCAGGCTGGGTCAAGCTCCTCCTCTGGGCTCATAGTCCTCTGTGCTTCCCCTATCCCAACCCTGTCCGTGCTGGGTCCTCACTGTTGCCCCACTGGACTATGAGTTCTGTGAGGAGGGGCCTGGGCTGGTCCCAGGTCACTGCTCTGTCTCCAGTTTTGCCTAGAATAGAGTTGGGCACAAAGAAGGGGTCAGAAAACATTTAGATTGGCCGGACAGGGGGGCTCATGCCTGTAATCCCAACACTTTGGGAGGCCAAGGCAGGAGCATCACCTGAGGTCAGGAGTTCAGGACCAGCCTAGGCAACATGGTGAAACCCGATCTCTACTAAAAACACAAAAACTGGCCAGGCATGGTGGCATGCACCTGTAATCCCAGCTACTCGGGAGGCTGACGCAGGAGAATCGCCTGAACCCGGGAGGTGGAGGTTGCGGTGAGGAGATCCAGCCACTACACTCCAGCTTAGGTGACAGAGCAAGACTCTGTCTCAATTTAAAAAAAAAAAAAAGAAAAAATTTTTAAAAGTTTAGATTGATGGCTTCATGATTAGAGGACCAAAGGCGAATGTCCAATCTCAACAATTAATGAAATGGTATTCTCTGCAGCTTCTAAGACAAACTGACTCCAGTGGGTGGGAAGACCGGCAAAATACATGAGAAGCACCTCCTACAGACAGAGGTGCCCCCAGGGACACACACCTAGGCTGGGCACCAGGGCCCTGGACAGTGCGGGCTCTGGAGAGGTGACAAGATGGCCACTGTGGGCCTTTCTCAGGAGGGAGCTGGGCAGTGGCTGGAAGCTTGGGCTCTCGACCTGGACTACCTGAATTTGAATCCCAAGTCTGCTGTGATCTTGGGCAGGTAACTTAACCGCTCCAGGACCCAGTTACTTCCATCTGTGAAGCAGGCCTAAAAACGGTCCTCAGCGAACTGTGCTGCTGTGTGGTTTAAATCGGTTACTATAAGTGAGGACTAAAGATGCGGCCTAACAGATTAAGTGCTTGGTGTGTGCTAGCTGCTAGAATATTACCATTATTTATTATTTCTGAATTCTAGAAACTGCACTTCTCTTTTTTACTCCTCTGCCTCAGTATATAGCGTGAGCCTCAGCCTTTCAGAGACCCCGGGGTCTGGGAGAGACTCACCTCAATGTAATGGTCTGTGAATTCCATACCAAACTCCCGGCTTGCGCCAAAGTCCAGCAGGGTCACCTGGAAGCAAGGAACGGTGAAAGGAGTGCTGGGGTCCCATCCACATCCCCACTGTCTAGCAGTGCAGCCAGGATCCATCAACCCCCCACAACCCTGCCCGCTCTGGCCAGAGCCCCTGCCTGGCTGCATCCCTGGGCTCCTGGCCTGGTCTCCATATTTCCAACTGACCCCCAGACGGTAGCTGAAGGCATCTGGCTTTTATTTTTTAGTTCTAATTGTTTATGCAATAACAAATTTTAGGCCCAGAAAAAAAAAATCCAGAGAATAAAAGATATAGAAAAGTAAAATGAATACCCACAAATCTCGCCACCCAGCATAAAATGTGAAACACTCCCCATCCACATGGAGCCTCCTGTCAATCCCGCCCTGATCACACCTCCCCGCAGGCCCCAGGGTCACCACTTTCCTGAAATCATTATTAAATTATTTCCTGAAATTCTCATTTATGCATTTCTGTCTTTTCTTTCTTTTTTTTTTTGAGATGGTGTTTCGCTCTTGTTGCCCAGGCTAGAGCGCAATGGCGCGATCTCAGCTCACCACAACCTCCACCTCCTGGGTTTAAGTGATTCTCCTGCCTCAGCCTCCTGAGTAGCTGAGATTACAGGCATGTGCCACCACGCCTGGCTAATTTTTATTTTTAGTAGAGATGGGGTTTCTCCATGTTGGTCAGGCTGGTTCCAAACTCTCGACCTCAGGTGATCCACCCGCCGCAGCCTCCCAAAGTACTGGGATTACAGGCATGAGCCACCTCGCCTGGCCATTTCTGTATTTTCTATGTATGTGTACAGCTGGAAACAATCTAGAGTAATGCCGTCCATATTTTCAAACTTCACAAAAGTGGTATTTACTATTGTCATCCTGCAACTTGTGCTTTTTGCCCAACATGGTTTTGCAATTTACCTCTGTTGCCATGTGTCGCGCCAGCTCAGTCACTCATTTTGCATTGCTGTGTAAGGACTTCGTTGTGTGAATACATCACAGTGCATTTCCCTGGCAGAGAAACACTGTGGTTGTTTCTCATTTTTTTCCCCTTCTTTTTAAATGTCTATAAACTGTTTCTGACTTTTTTTTTGAGACACAGTCTTGATCTATTGTCCAGGCTGGAGTGCAGTGGCTCAGCCATGGTTTACTGCAGCCTCGGACTCCCAAGCTCAAGTGATCCTCCCACCTCAGCCTCCTGAATAGCAGAGACCACAGGTGTACCCCACCACACCTGGCTAAGTTTTAAAATTTTTTTGTAGAGATGGGGTTTTACTACGTTGCCCAGACGGGCCTTGAACTACTGTGCTCCAGTGATCTTCCTGCCTGAGCCTCCCAAAGTACAGAGATTACATTAACAAGTCATCGCACCTGGCCTGTTTCTAACTTTTGTGCTCAATGAACATCTGTAACAGTGTTTCTAGGGCAGTAGAGTCTGAAAAACCAACCAACCCACAGTAAGAAATTGTTTCTACTGGTGCCTAGGTGCGGTGGCTCACACCTGTAATCCCAGCACTTTGGGAGGCTGTGGGTCTTGAACTCCTGACCTCAGGTGATCTACCTGCCTCAGCCTCCCAAAGTGCTGAGATTACAGGCGTGAGCCACCACGCCCGGCCTAGCTTTTTTTTTTTTTTTTTTTTGAGACAGAGTCATGTTCTGTCACCCAGGTTGGAGTACAGTGGCATGATCTTGGCTCACTACAGCCTCGACCTCCTGGGTTCAAGCACTCCTCCCACCTCAGCCTCCCAAGTCACTGGGACCACTGGTCTCGGCTTTAATGCACTTCCTTTAAGAAGCCTCCCTTAATCCCTGCTCACCCCACACTGAGTCAGGCACTTTTCCTGGGATCCCAGAGCTTCCAGTGCCTCCCCCACCTCCAGCCCTCACCCTGAACCATCTGGCCTGTGCTTCCTCATCGTGGTTGGTACGAACCACTCTAGGCCATCACTGCGTGGTGCCAGCTCCCCCCACTGAACTGGGCACTCTGAGAAGGCAACGGTCAGGGATGTCTTTTTGTTGCTGTCAAGAGGCAGGGGCAGGTGATGGTGTGTTCTGCACGGATGACGAGTGTGACAGTGATGGCCAACTGCCTTCCAAAAGCTGTACTTCCCCTCTGTGCTGTCACATTGCCACCAGGAACTGCTGCCTAGCCAGGGACTCCATTTTCCAGCATGCCTTGCACCTCGGCCGGCCATGTGACCAGCTCTCGCTGATGGAATGCCAACTGACGTGGTATGTCCATTGCCCCAGGATACGCTTAGTGTACTTAGTTAGCCTGGGCATTACTTTCTCCACTTCTGGCCAAAGCAGTTAGGTGGGGGGCTACCCTCTCAGCCTCTCTTACCCTTTCCTTGGGAAGCAGAGCATCGTAAGGCCCCAGGGACGGGACAACTACAAAAGGGAAGGAGCTGGGTCCGAATCACCACTTGGAAAAGGGCCGCCCCTGCCTGCTGCAGGGGTAATAAAGTGCTACTGTGTTGAGCTACTGGAATATCAAGGAGTATCTGTTACAACAGCAAAGGCACCCTGACACACATCACTAGGAACCAACCTGGTGGCTGGAGGCGTCATACAGGAAGTTGGCCCAGTTGGGGTCGGTTTGCATGAATCGGAACTCAAACAGCTCCCGCAGACACAGCGTCAGGAGCTGGAAGCAAATCTGGGGTGGGGAGAAGGAGTAGCAGGCATCGTGGTGTGATCGCCTCTGTGGCTCCCTCACTGGCCTGGAGAGGGACCAGGAGCTGGCCCACCCGCCCTGGGGCCATGCCCTTCCCACTGTGCCACCAGACTGCATACCTCATTCCGCAGGTCCTGGCTCAGGCCCTGGCACTGGTCCAGAGGCACCCCTCCGGCTAGCTCCATGCCCAGCACCCGCGTCGTGCTCAGCTCCTGAACCACAGCTGGCACTCGGAAGAAGGGGTCATTTGCCAACAGCTGCCTGGGGCAGGAGAGAAGGGAAGAAAGGGACTTCGTGCTTCAGACCCGTGAGCCAGCTTGAGGCCTCCTCCTTGTACTCTCAGAAATCCTCCATAAACAGTCTGCATCATGCCCTCCTTCCTGCCCATCTTGCCAGTCTGCCCTGGGTGATGACCATTCTGGCTGGACTGACATTTAACAAGTATCTCCAAGGTGCCTACTCTGCGCCTGCCCCTAAACTGGGTGCTGCTGGAAACCCAGGTACTTCCCTACCCAAAACGCTTCTATGACTTCTGGTTGCCCCAGAAGGATGAGCTCAAGTGTATTTCAGCCTTTGCATTACTTTTTTCATTAATTTATTTATTCATTCATCCCAAAAGTAGTCACTGACATCAAAATCCGTGAAGTCTACAGAGATGCCCATGGTCACTCCTCCTTGCAGTCACTACTCTGAACACAGGTAAATAACAGGAAAGAATCCTCTGTGTCCGTCCCTGTGCTAAGTGTCCATCCCTGTGCTGAATTCACCCTCATTCAGAGCAGTGAATGAACCAGTCCCTGGACCTGCCCCCCAATCCCGAGACCACACTCTTATAAACAGACGGATTACAGACTGCGATAAGTGTGTTGGCCGGGTGCAGTGGCTTACACCTGTAATCCCAGCACTCTGAGACAGTGAGGTGGGAAAATCGCTTGAGCCCAGAAGTTCAAGTCCAGCTTGGGCAACATGGTGAAACCACATCTCCACGAAAAACTACGAAAACGAGTTGGGTGTGGTGGCCTGCAGCAGCTACTCAGGAGGCTGAGGCAGGAGAATCACTTGAGCCTGGGAGGTTGAGGCTACAGTGAGCTGTGATCTCACCACTGTAGTCCAGCTTGGAAAACAGACCAAGATCCTATCTCAAAAAAATAAAAGAAAATAAGTGTGTTCATGTAAGATTTGGGAGGCAAAGAATATGAGCAAGGCCCCTGGTTAAGGACCCGTGGCATGGCTGGAGGAGAGTGAGGGGGAACAGGAGGGTGGTGTGGGGTTTCATCCTAAGGGCACTGGGGAATCCTCTTGGGGAGGGAGTCTCTGGCCCATCACCCCATTTCCCACTCTTCTCCTCAAGCTCCTGCTTTGGGGTTTGTATATTTGTCCTTATTGATAAAAATCTCTGATGTCTGAATAGCTCTTCATGAACTCGAGCCATGCTGGGCATTTAATCGCCACACTCCCCTTTCATCCTCACTCCACAGTGCAAGGATGCTCTCTGGAGACCACTGTACAGCTGCAGACCGCGCAACCTGTTTAGGGCTGATCCGGGATTTCACCCCGCATCCGAGTCTAGGGTGCATGCCTCTAACCACTGCCTTCTACTGATCTTTCTCTCACTGTCTATGAAGCTTGGCACGTTTTAGGCCGTCAATAAATGTGTGAGCCATACTGTGGAGGACCCCACAGAGGTGTCATTAATTGCTACACATCAGGATCCTTCCAAGATTCTAGAATATCCACAGGTGAATATAGCATTGCTTATTGCTCCACCCTGCTGGATAAACTTGATGGATCTGAGTTGTTACCAGTTTTCAGCTGTTGCAGAGCTGCTATGAGCATTCTAGAAGAGTCTGATGGTATATACTGGCATAAGGGTCCCTAGAGTGTTCAGCAGGGAGGGCAATCGTTGGGTTGCAGAGTTCATGAATAGAAGGGCTTATGTGATGATGCCAACCTGTTCTCAAAATGCTTCTGCCACCTTCTCCCCCAGCCTGTGGTATAGAAGGGGCGCTGTGGAGCCCGCTCTCTCCACCTCCCAGTGCTGCAGGCTGCCTGGGCTCTGCCAGGCCAACAGAGGTAAGAGTGTGGACTTTTACCTGCGTTATTAAATGTGTGGGTCGGATCACAGTGGATAGGCGTCCCATCTGACAGAGAAGACTGCCACTTGGGAAGTGACCTGCCCAAGCTCACAGAGGACAAAGTGATGAGTGAGTGGATGGACAGATGAACAATGATTGAAAGAAAGAGCCAGGCATGGTGACTCCTGTCTTTAATCCCAGCACTTTGGGAGGCTGAGGCAGGCAGATCACCTGAGGTCCTGAGTTTGAGACCAGCCTGACCAATACAGAGAAACCCCATCTCTACTAAAACTACAAAAATTAGCTGGGTGTGATAGCACGGCTACTCAGGAGGGTGAGGAGGAGAATCGCTTGAACCTGGAAGGTGGAAGGTGGAGGTTGCAGTGAGCCAAGATCACGCCATTGCACCCCAGCCCAGGCAGCAAGAGTGAGACTCTCTCAAAAAAAAAAAAAAAAAAGGGAAAGAGAAAGAGTTTGCTCCACCCTACAGCTCCAGCTGCCGGGAGCTGAGGGGGCATCTACTTCCCACCCAGCCTGGGAGGGAAGAAAGGAGGGAAGCTCGGGGGCTCAGCTCACCTGAAGTTCTGGGCACAGGCCGCCTCACGACGGTAGTCACACTCCCAAGCCAGCTCCTGCTGCAAGGCCTGCAGGCTCTGCTCAGCAAACAGGCCTGTGGGGTAGGCGTGTCAGCTGGGGAAGGGCCTGGGGCGCCCACTGGTGGATGCCTTCTCCTGCCAACCCTCCATCTCCCGTCTCCCTCGCTGTCCCCCGCAGCTCCTGCTCCAGACCTCTGACCTGCATAGCATCATGTGTCTGCACATTTCCCTCGTCCTTCACATGACTACGGGGTTCCCTGGGGTCTTCTGAAGCCTTTCCTGGGGTCTGTCTCTTGTGTGTGCCTGCACCCCAGTCCCTGGCAGCTCTTTCAGAGTCACGCTCACTCCGATTGTCTCCTTTTCGTACGGACTCTCATGTTGTTCACTGCCTCTGGGTCTCAATTCTGGCCCTGGCTTTCCCTCTCCCTCTTCCTCTCTTACACAAACACAACCCGCCCTCCCTTCTCCAGGCGCCTCCTCACGTGCTATCCGCAGGATTGTCCCTTTTCTGCTCTGCTGCACCTACAATCCCGCTCCCTGCGTGCACACCCTTACGAGTCTGCTGCTGGATTTCAGCCCTGGGTTCCTGTGTCTGCGGCTCTGTTAAAATCTGTAAGGCTTTTCCCACGGGCTCGTGCTCCCTGGGCTCTCCCCACCTCAGTGTGCTTTCTGTCTCATGCTCCCGCTCACAATGCCAGCAGATCCTGCCTGTGCTCCCCTCTGGACTCCCCTCCTGCTTTCTCTCTCGGGCATAGCCCCTTTGGAGATCAGCAGAGGAGTGGGGTGGGTGTCTCACCCGCAGGCAGAGCCGCGCTCATCTGGAGCACCGCCAGCAGGTTCTGTACATCGCTCTGAATGCTCTGGGCCACACCAGGGTACTGTGAGGGAAGAGGGGAGAGTGTGGGAATCACTCCTCTGGGCCAGCAGCGTGCCCGCCCCTACCCTGCCCAGCCTCCCTTCTCACCTGGATCTTCACAGCCACCTCCGTCCCGTCCCTCAGCAGGCCCTGATGCACCTGCCCGATCGAGGCAGCGGCAAAGGGCACCTCCTCCAGGGAGGCCACCTTGGCCTGCCAGTCCTTGCCAAGCTCCTCTTCAAGAACTCTCTGTGGGGAGTGGTCACAGCCGTCATCATCACAGCTGAGTCCATTCCCCAGGCCGAGTGCTTTACGTGTTGATAACCCCAACACTCACCACATGCAGGGCCCTGGGCTAAGCTCTTGGCTTCCATCCCCTTTACAGATGAGGAAACCAAGGCTCAGAGAGAACTCCCTTGCCCAAGTGCCTCACCAGGCACTGGCAGGCTGTGAGGCTCAGCCCAGCTTGTGTCCCCCAAGCCTGGACTCCTTGGGCTGTGTGGGCTGTTGTGGGGATTGCTATTATTTATATCTAAGAGTCACAACAATCCCTTTTTTTTTTTGAGACAGGGTCTCGCTCTGTAGCCCAGGCTGGGGTGCGATGGCACCCTCACGGCTCACTGCAGCATCAGCCTCCCCAGCTCAAGCCATCCTCCTGCTCCTGAAGAGCTGAGACTACAGGTACATGCCACTATGCCCAGTTAATTATTACTATTGTGATATTTAGTAGTGACAAGTCTCACTATGTTGCCTAGGTTGGTCTGGAACTCCTGGGCTCAAGCAGTCCTGCCTCGGCCTCCCAAAGTGCTGGGGTCACAGGCATAAACCATCACACCTCGCCAAACATCCTTATTATGCTCTTATGTGGTATTGTTAACTCACAGTCGATGTGATCAAGAAGAGCTAAAATTCACAGAGGGCTTCCTGTGGGCCAGGTCCTATTCAGAGTGGCCCAGAGAGAGGTGGCAGCTGCCTGGGCCACATGGCGAGTAAGCAGAACAGGGATCGGAGGACAGGTGGGTGGCGGAATCCTGGATTCCATGCCTTACCCAGTTATTAGAACAGCTCATGTCTTGGGCACTTGCTTGGTGCCAGGGGCCATGCCAACTTATTTACAGACATGATCTCCTTAAGAAAACAGTAATAATCACCACTAACACCTGCATGTCACTCACGGTGAATCGGGGGCTGTCCTCAGTGCTCTGTGTAAGCTAATTTATGTGATCCTACAATGTGGGTGTGGCTGTCACTCCTGCCATTTCCCAGGCAAGGGAACTGAAGCACAGAGGTCATGCTGCCGCTCTCCCCTTTAATCATCACAGCGACACCAGGAGGTGTGTCCCGTGGCGATTTTACAGATGGGGAAAGGGAGGCTCAGAGGTCGGGAGTGGGGCAGTGAAGCCAGGAGGGTCAGGCAGGTTGGGGAAGATGGAGCCTGCCTCCCTCACCGCCCTCCCTCCCGGGCACTCACCAGCGTCTGCCAGCGGGGCATGAAGTCAGCGCTCTGGCGGACCCGCTCGAAGATGCGCTGCAGCTGAGGGCTGATGAAGCTGTTGTCTTGGGAGACAGTGGAACAACGCGGGGCAGTAAGGGAGGAGGTGAGGAAGGACCCCCATGTGAGAACCTGAAGTTGGGGCCTGTTGGTGGTAGGGCTGGGGTGGAAGTGAGATCAGGGTCAGGGGTCAGGGGTCGAGGGTCATGCTGTACCCTGGATGCTGAGCATCTGGCCAACCTTGAGGGCGGCCCCTCGAACTGTACATAAAGTCTGCACAATCCGCTCCGCATTGGCCTCCGACAGGAAGGGGCTGGAGTCCGGCCCAGAGCCACCCTCTGGAGAGAAAACAACATTAGAATTAACAACCACAAATATCATCACTGCGGCCGGGCCTGGTGGCTCACACCTGTAATACCAGCACTTTGGGAGACCGAGGCGGGATGAACGCAGGAGTCTGAGCATAACCTGGGCAATAGTGACATCGTTTCTCTATTAAAATAAATCATCTGCACACCAACGGGAATGACTAAAATGAAATATGGAGGCCAGGCGAGTTGGCTCACCCCTATAATCCCAATACTTTGAGAGGCCAACGAAGGAGGAAGGCTTGAGCCCAGGAGCTCCAGACCAGCCTGGACAACAAAGCAAGACCCTGTCTCTAATTAGCTGGGTGTATGGTGGCATGTGCCCATAGTCCCACCTACTCAGGAGGCTCAGGCGGGAGGACTGCTTGAGCCCAGGAGGTTAAGGCTGCAGTGAGACATGATTGCAGCACTGCCCTCCAGCCTGGGCAACAGAGCTAGACCCTGTCTTGGAAAAAAAAGAAATAAACATAAATTAAAACAAATTGCAGGAGAGTCACAGAGTGCCTACTACAGTATTAAATAGATGAGCTACCACTATACACTACAGCCCAGGCGTGTCTCATAAACGTGCGGAGTGAAAGCAGCCGGGTGCATGAGAGAATACCGCCCAGTTATAGGGATACAAAGAGCAAAATGAGGCAAAACAAATCCAGGTCCAGGAGCCAAGACAGAGGTCACCCTTGGTAAGGGGAGTGACCAGGTGGGGACATGAGAAGAGCTACAATTCTTGAAATGTGGGCCAGGGACTGCTGAGGGTCCCTGGGACCATTCAGAGGGGTCTGAGAGATCAAACTATTTTCCTCATAACATTAAGATGTTACTTTTCCTTTTCTGCTCTCACGCCTTTAAGAACATTCAGTGGAGTTCTCCAGAGGCACCAGGACACGTGAGGACATCATCAGGCTGACAGCTGATGGAATGTGTATGTGTGGACTCTTGTGTGTTAAAAATGTCTCCATTTTTTTTGTGTGTTTTGGAGACGATGTGTCACTCTGTCACCCAGGCTGGAGTGCAGCGGCACAATCACAGCTCACTGCAACCTCTTGGGCCCAAGTGATCCTCCCGTCTCAACCTCCTGAGTAACTGCGACTACAGGTGTGCACCACCATGCTTTGCTGATGTTTTTACTTTTTGTAAAAATGGGGCCTCGCTATGTCACCCAGACTGGTCTCAAATTCTGACCTCAAGGGATCTTCCTGCCCCAGCTTCCCAAAGTTTTGGGACAGACGTAAGCCACCGCACCTGGCCGAAAAATTTCTCAGTTTTAATCTCTAATACAGTAAACATCGATAAATATAACCCACATAAACAACCTCTTTGGGTGCTCATTCTAACAGTTTTATTGAGAAATAATTCACATACTCTATAATTCCCCATTTAAATTATATAATTCAATGATAGTATATTCACAGAGTTGTGCAAGTATCACCAGAATCAATTTTAGGACAGCTATACCACCCAAAAAAGAAACCTAGCTGGGCATGGTGGCTCATGCCTGTGATCCCAGCACTTTGGGATGCCGAGGCGGCAAAATCACTTGAGCTCATGAGTTTGAGACCAGCCTGGGCAATGTGGTAAAACCCTGTCTCTACAAAAGATACAAAATATAGCCACGTGTGGTCGTGCACTCCTATAGTACCAGATCTCAGGAGACTGAGGCAGCAAGATCACTTCAATCAGGAGGTGAAGGTCACAGTGAGCCACGATCCCACCACTGCACTCCAGCCTGAGTGACAGGGGGAGACTTTGTCTCAAAAAAAGAAAAAAGAAAGAAACTCTATACCCATTAGCAGTCACTCCTCATTTTCCCCAATCTCCCTAGGCCTTGACAACCACTAATCTACTTGTGTCCCTACAGATTTCCCTATTTTGTACATTTCATATTAATGGAATCATTCAATATGTGGTCTTTCTGCATTCCCTGAGTGTGTTCTTTTCTTTCTTTCTTTCTTTTTTTTTTTTTTGAGACAGAGTCTTGCTCCATCTCCAAGGCTGGAGTGCAATGGCACAATCTCGGCTCACTGCAACCTCTGCCTCCCGGGTTCAAGCGATTCTCCTGCCTCAGCCTCCCAAGTTGCAGGGATTACAGGTGCCTGCCACCACACCCAGCTAATTTTTTGTAATTTTAGTAGAGACAGCGTTTGGCCATGTTGGCCAGGCTGGTGTTAAACTCCTGATCTCAGGTGATCCACCTGCCTGGGCCTCCCAAAGTGCTGGGATCACAGGCGCGTTTGGCCATGTTGGCCAGGCTGGTGTTAAACTCCTGATCTCAGGTGATCCACCTGCCTGGGCCTCCCAAAGTGCTGGGATCACAGGCATGACCCACTGCACCTGGCCTCACTTAGTGTTTTCAAGATTCATCTACATTGCAGCATGTGGGTATTCATTCCTTTTAACGGCTGGATAATATTCCATTATATGCCTGTCACATTGTATTTATCTATTCATCAGTTTTTTGTTTTTTCCTTTGTTTTAGTTTTGAGACGGAATCTTGCTGTCGCCCAGGCTGGAGTGCGTGGTGTGATCTTGGCTCACTGCAACCTCCGCCTCCCACATTCAAGCGATTCTCCTGCCTCAGCCTCCTGAGTAGCTGGGATTATAGGTGGGCGCCACCATGCCCAGCTAATTTTTGTATTTTTAGTAGAAATGGGGTTTCGCCATGTTGGTCAGGCTGGTCTCCAACTCCTGACCTCAGGTGATCCACCTGCCTCAGCCTCCCAAAGTGCTGGGATGACAGGCATGAGCCACCACACCTGGCAACCATTCATCAGTTTTAAGGGTGTACAGGGATCCTGAGGCCAAGAAGTGTCATAGCTGCTGTTCTAGGGTTCCTTGCACTGGGTACCGACAAATCTACTTTGAGAAAACTCACCAAGCCATACACTTATAGGTATGTGTACCTGGTTTCATCTGCAAATTACATTTCAGCTTTGGCAAAGCATTTCTTTTTTTTAATGTGAACACTTGATGAATTTGTGTGCCATCTCTGCATAGGGGCTGTGCTCATCTTCTCTGTCTCGTTCCAGCTTTTACTTACACGTGATGCAGAAGCAAGCATAGCACAGCAAAACAGTATTTAAGCTTTCGTTCGTTCTGAAGACTAGTTGTGGTGGCTCACACCTGTAATCCCAGCACTTCAGGAAGCCAAGGTAAGAGCATCTCTTGAGGCCAGAAGTTCAAAGCTGCAGGGAGCCATGATTGCACCACTGCACTCCAGCCAGAGTGACAGAGCAAGACTCTGTCTCTTAAGATAAAATTTAAAATTAAATAAAATTTTATGGAACTCCTTATTGAGTGCTCACCCTGTTCCAGGCAGAATCCTAAGTGTCTTTGTGGATCCTTTGGCTGAATGCCCACAGTCACTCCAGGAAGTAAGAAAGTGGGGTACAGACTCAGACTGGCCCTACCCAAACCCTAGTCCTCTACCTACCCTCAACTTCTTATTTTGAAAAAAAAAAATTCAAGCTGGGTATGGTGGCTCATCCCTATAATCCCAGCACATTGAGAGGCCAAGCATTCCACACAAGCCTGGGCAACGTGGTGAAAACCTAGCTCTACAAAAAATTAGCCAGGTGTGGTGGCATATGTCTACGATCCCAGCTACTCAGGAGGCTGAGGTGGGAGGATCACATGAGCCTGGGGAAGTCAAGGCTGCAGTGAGCCATGATTGTACCACTGCATTCCAGCCTGGGTGACCCAGCAAGTCCTGTCTCAAAAAAGAAAGAAGGAAGGAAGGAAGGAAGGGAAGGAAGGGAAGGAGTGGAAGGAGGGAGGGAGGGAGGGAGGGAGGGAAGGAAGGAAGGGAAGGAAGAGAGGGAAGGGAAGGGAAGGAAGGAAGAAAGGAGGGAGGGAAAGAAGAAAAAGAAGAAAGAAAAAAGAAAGAAAAAGAAAGAAAAGAAGGAAAGAAAGAAGGGAAGGAGGGAAGGAGAGAAGGAAGGAAGGAAGGAAAGAAATCCAAACAGAAAAGTTGCACGCATAATATCCTGAACACATGCACACCCTCCACCCTGATTCAACATGGTACCATTCGGCTTCATCTGCTTTATCGGTGCGTGTGCCCACACACTTGCTATTATTATTTTTTGCTGACCCACTTACATGTAGTTGCACTTAAGCTTTGCTAAGAATAAGGATATTCCCCTACACAACCACAGTACCATAATCACATGTAAGAAAATTAACACTGATTCCCTAAAATCTGCCATCCAGTCCATATTCGGATTTTCCAATTGTCCCCAAAAAGTCTTTCACATTTTTTTCCAAACTGATAATCCAGTCATGGTTCACATACTCCATCTGTCAAATGATGTCTCTTTCATCTCTTTTTAATCTAGAATATCCACCCCCACTTGTTTCAAGACATTTACTTGTTGAGGAATCTTACCTGCAAATGCTACACATCTAATTCCATCTCTGATGTACACAGACCCCTACTGGCACTTCTATTTTCTACTTTCCGCTCCTGCTCCGAATTAGGAACTCCCAATGGCTTAAAAGTTTTTCTCAGATAATCTAATATGTGGCGGGGCAGAGTGGCTCACACCTGTAATCCTCAGCACTTTTGGAGGCTGAGGCGGGTGGCAGATCACTTGAGGTCAGGCGTTTGAGGCCAGCCTACCCAACATGGTGAAACCCAACTCTACTAAAAACATAAAAATTAGCCAGGCGTAGTGGCGCGTACCTGTAATCCCAGCTTCTCGGGAGGCTGAGGCAGAAGAATCGCTTGAACCAGGAGGCGGAGGTTGCAGTGAGCCAAGATCGCACCCTTGCACTCCAGCCTGGGCGACAGAGCAAGACTCCGTCCCCCCCCCACCCCCCCAAAAAAAGAAAAAACGTAATATGCTTCTCTTAATCATGACCCTGATAGTGGTGTAGGTCTGTTCAGAGCACTTCACAGTGACTCTAAGAGGTGGTAAATTATCATCACCTTCATCTTCCAGATGAAGAAACCGGAGCTCAGAGGGGTGAAGTCACTTGCCCCAGGTCATAGGCAAAGCCAGGATCTGAACCCAGGCGGTATGGCTCACTCACCTGACTTTAGATGACCTCCTGGCAGGGACTTCTTAGCCATCTCGACCAGCGCTCCCAGCCCCAAGCCCACAGCCAGTCCTGGGGTGCAAGAGAAGAACATGAGTGCCCGTTCACCTGGGGTGCCCTCCCCCAACCCACACTCCTTTCTCAGTTTCTCTCAATGCTTGTCTCCCAACTCTTTTTTTTCTTTTGAGATGGAGTCTCGCTCTGTTGACCAGGCTGGAGTGCAGTGGCACAATCTTGGCTCACTGCAACCTCCATTTCCCGGATTCAAGTGATTCTCTTGCCTCAGCCTCCCAAGTAACTGGGACTACAGCCATGCGTCCACCACGCCAGGCTAATTTTTTTTTTTTTTTTTTTGTATTTTTAGTAGAGACAAGGTTTCACCATGTTGGCCAGGCTGGTCTCGAACTCCTGACCTCAGGTGATCCTCCTTCCTTGGCCTCCCAAAGTGCTAGATTACAGGTGTGAGCCACCACACCCAGTTTTGTCTCTCCCAACTCTTTCTTGCCAAATCTTTGTATCTCTGTCTCCAAATCAGTCTCTGACTCTCTTCCCGCACAGAGCTCCCTTCAAGATGGGGCTTCCTTTCTTTAACCCTCTCTCCACATCTCTGTCTCCCTCCCAGCAGTTCTCAGTCCTGGCTGCACATTTGAGTCACCAGAGATGTGCAGACTCCACTCCCGAGATTCTAATGAAATTGCACTGAGACATGGGAATTTGTGCTTTGTTAAAAAGCATCTCAGATAATTCTAATGTGTGGCCAAGGTTAAGAAGGCCCCAGAACAATCATCCCAGGTCCCTCTGTATTCTGGTGACTCCTCTCTCTGTCCACACTTTCTCTTCTTTATGCTCATCTGTCTCTCTCTCTTTTTTTTTTATTTCCAAATCTGCAATGTGATCATCTTTCTCTTTTTAGAGACAGGGTCTCACTCTGTCGCCCAAGCGGGAGTGCAGTGGCACCATCACAGCTCACTGCAGCCTCAAATTCCTGGGCCCAAGTGATCCTCTTGCCTCAGCCTCCCAAGTAGCTGAGATCACAGGCGCACCACGCTCACCTAATTTTGTATTGAGACAGGGTCTCACTATGTTGCCCAGGCTGGTCTGGAACTCCTGAACTCAAGTGATCCTCTTGCCTTGGCCTCCCAAAGTGCTGGGATTACAGGTGTGGGCTACCAGGCGTGGCTGCTTCTTTTCCAAGCCAGTTACTTCTGCATCTCTTCCCTTCTCCCCATTCGTCAGATCTACCTAGGCCTCTTTTTCTCTTTTCCTCCCTTTGATGTTATCCCTCTGTCTCTGATTTCCTCTGCTACCTCTCCTCTGGTCCCTAAAGAGCTCTCGGGTCTCACTCCTTCTGTCATCATCACCATCTCTGTCAATTACCATACCTGGCATTTTCTGTGTCCTTTCTACATGTCAGGGGCGATTCCCACTGCCTTCTGTGCACTTACTCATTTTTGTCCTTACATGAAGTCCTCATTTTCATGAAATATATTTTACAGAAGAACTACTCTACAGAAAAGGAAACTGAGGTTCAGAGAAGTGAAGTAATTTGCCCAGAGTCACAAAGTGAGGACATAACAGAATTGTCCCTCAATCCCTGGGCGGCCTGGTGCCAAAGCTCTAACCAGTGCCTTCGACTGCCTCTGCAGACTGAATCAATCTATCGATCTATATCTATATCTATATAGATTTTTTTTTTAAGAGACGGAGTTTTGCTCTTGTTGCCCAGGCTGAAGTGTAATGGCACGATCCTGGCTCACCGCAACCTCTGCCTCCTAGGTTCAAGTGATTCTCCTGCCTCAGCCTCCCAAGTAGCTGGGATTACAGGCATGTGCCACCACCATGCCTGGCTAATTTTGTATTTTTAGTACAGACTAAAATACATGTTGGTCAGGCTGGTCTCAAACTTCTGACCTCAGGTGATCCATCCACCTCGGCCTCCCAGCGTGCTGGGATTACAGGCGTGAGCCACTGTGCCCAGCTGAATCTCTATTTTTAAAACTTGAACTGGGCCAGACACAGTGGCTCATGACTATAATCCCAACACTTTGGGAGGCTGAGGTGGGCATATCACAAAGTCAAGAGTTCGAGACGCCTGGCCTACATGGTGAAAGCCTGTCTGTACTAAAAATATAAAAATTAGCCAGGCCTGGTGGTGTGCACCTGTAATCCCAGCTACTCGGGAGGCTGAGATAGAAGAATTACCTGAACCTGGGAGGTGGAGGTTGCAGTGAGCTAAGATCGTGCCACTGCACTCCAGCCAGGGGGACAGAGCAAGACTCCATTTTGGGGCAGGGGGAACTTGAACGATGATCTGCAGTAAAGAAGATATTTACATTATAACCAGTGCAGACCAAAGTACATGTTTCATGAAACAAGATTTTCTCTTGCTCCACAGGTACACGCATATTTTCTGTCCTATTCTTCTTTCTAAATGCTGGCTGCAACCCACTAAATTATTTCATGCAAATTGTGACCTGCATGAAATCCAGCTGTGTAACCCAGAGTCAAGTTATCTCCCCTCTCTTAGCCTCAATGTCCTCATCTACAGAATGTAAATAAGCACACATTGATTCAGTGCAGCATGTGTATATATGGGGCACTGCACATTACAGGTTCTCAGTAAATGTTATCATACAGGAGCAGTGGCTCATGCATAGAACCCCAGGACTTCGGGAGGCCGAGGCAGGAGGATCGCTTGAGACAAGGAGTTGGAGACCAACTTGGGCAACACAGGCAGACCCTGTCTCCATAAAAAAAAATTTTTTTAATTACCTGGGCCAGGTTCAGAGGCTTGCCGGGCGCTGTGGCTGACGCCTGTAATCCCAACACTGTGTGAGGCCGAGGTGGGTGCATCACTTGAGGCCAGGAATTGGAGACAAGCCTGGCCAACATGGTGAAACTCTATCTCTACTAAATGTACAAAAATTAGCCAGGCGTGGTGGCAGATGCCTGTAATCCCAGCTACTCGGGAGGCTGAGGCAGGAGAATCATTGAACCTGGGAAGTGGAGGTTGCAGTGAGCCGAGATCACGCCCCTGCACTCCAGCTTCGGTGACAGAGCGAGACTCCACCTCAAAAAAAAAAAAAAAAATTACCCAGGCATGACGGTGCATTGTCCCAGCTACTCAGGAGGCTAGGAAAGACAATTCCTTGAGCCCAGGAGTTTGAGGCTGCAGTGAAAGCCACTGCACTCCAGACTGGGTAACAAAGTGAGACCCAGTCTCTAAAAAAAAAAACAAAAAACATCGTTTACGTTCCTCTCAATTTCTTTTGGCTTTGCAGGCCCTTTGTTTCTCTCTCTGTCTCTCTGTCTCTCTCTCTCTCTCTCCTGTCTCTGATGCATCTTCTCCCTTGCTTCAATCTGTAATTGTTGCCTCTTCAAGGTCACACCAAGATCCCCCAAAGTCACACCTACCACCAAAGTTGGCCAAGCGGCTGATGCGGGAGGCAGGCACCTTGCGTTCTCGAGAGCGGTCACTCAGCTGGGAAATGGGGACAAGGTCTGAGGGTGGGAAAGCGAGCATCGTGCCCAGAGAGTACAGCCACCCTGCCACCACGTCCTTCCCCGAGCTCAGGGGGCTGGCAGCCTTCGTGGTTGTTGGGTGGGTGGGGTAACGATACCTGGGGCCGGGGCGTCTTCCTGGGACGCGCCTCTCGTGCCCTGCGAATGTCCTCCTCACCCAGGCCTCTCCCAGGCCCATCCTGGTAAAACTTTTGGGCCCAAGAACCTCCACATGGCCCCTGCAAGAGCATACTTTGGTAAGGAGGGGAAGACATGGGGTCACTTGGCCCTTCTGGACCCCTCCAGTCCTTTTACCCTCTGAAGTCTCCCCTCAGCCTCTTCCCCTTGGGGACCCGCTCCGCAGCGTCTTACCCAGCAGTGGGGCCCCGGCCCCAGGGCCTCACAAGGCCGACCAACAGTCTGGCCCAGCTGTCCACTGGTCCCTCGAAGTAGGCCCCCCACCTTCAGCCACATTGCCTGGGGGAGGAGAGGAGGGGTTCTTCAGATGGGAGTTGCCTGGCTTCTTGACCAGGCCCCCACGTCCCTGTGTTCTCTCTGATTCCCACCCACCAAATACTTCCTCCACTATTAACAGATTCCCACAGTTTCTGCTGGTTCTCTCACGGTTGCTAGGAACCCTTAGCTCCTGCTGCGCGCCTCCAAAACGCACTCCCCCCGCCAAATCCCCAACGTTGCTAGGGTCCTCCCCCGTCACTAGACACCCACAGTTCCTCCGGGGCTACCTCTCCGCTCCTCTGAAACCCCCCTCGTTGCCTGGCACAGCCTTCCCCTCCTATGGCTCTGTAGGCACTCGCAATTCCTACGGTGTCCCCCTTAATCCCCACCCCGTTACTGGACACCTCCCCCCGGTGCCAAGCACCCACTGCTCTCAGGCTCCGAGTCCGCAACGTGCTGGGGGCCTTCTGTGCTTCCGGGAGCCTCAGCATGCCTGCCCCTCTGGCCAGCCAACCAATGGCGCGGCAGCAACTCGCTGAATGGCATGGAGTTTGCCCATCTGTGCGCGGGGGGCGGGGCCAGAAGTGAGGCCCAGGCGCTGGAGCCGGGCATTAGGGTGGGTGTCCGGAGCCCGCCTGGGGGGATTGCTGGGGCATCGCGGGAGCGCACGCGTGCCCTGCCTGCCTTTCCACTCACCTCAAAGCGCCTTGTACGCGACAGCCCCTTCTGTTCCCTACACTATCCTTGCAAAGTCTCCCTTACAAACCTCACACCTCTCTTTTGTACGAATATCTTGCCAACTCCCCTTATTTTTACCCCCGGCAGGCTCAACACATCTCCTTTGAATACACATTCTTCTCAGCAAATATTTCCTTTGCACATGGAGCCCCTCCACTTTGCACAAACACCCACATTCTGGCACCCAACCTCCTTCCTTGTGCATATAAACCTCTTGCCTTGCTTGCCAAGTGTCTCCCACTCACGCCTTCAACTCTCTCGTGTACATGACACCCCCCTCCTTGCACACTGAGTCTCTGTTCCCTCACACACCCTGATCTCCCCGCTCCCCGCCCACCTGCTGGATGGTGGGACTGGGAGCCCTCTGCTTCCTGTAGGCCTGACATTTCTCAGAACACACTCAGCCAAGATTCCCAGTGCTGAGTCAGGAACCTTGGCATCCCAGAAAACCAGCTCCCAGCCTATCTCTGTGTGTGTGTGTGCACGCGCGTGTTGGAAAGCCTGCTCTACCCACAACAGGCTGACTCACCCACTTCTCACAGTCTAGAATAGAAGCAGCTGGCTGGGGCATCCTTCCCACCACTGGGAGAGGGAGGGATGCCGATGCTTCTCCCACAGAACCGCGCTGCCCCAACCCCTCTTGTCGGGAATCAAGCCTCTTTGTCTCTATTCCCGTACTGTGTGACTCAGAAAAGCCCTCATCCCTCTCTGGACTTCTGCTTCCCAACTTGTATGATGTACTGGGTGGCTCCTGGCTTTGATTTCTCATTGGTCTGTAAAAAGGTGACTCATTTTAGATCCTTGGACCTATGCCCAATGTCTCCCCAGGTGAGTAAATTTTTTTTTTGAGACGGAGTTTTGCTCTTGTTGCCCAGGCTGGAGTGCAATGGCGCGATCTCGGTTCACCGTAACCTCCGCCTCCTGGGTTCAAGCGATTTTCCTGCCTCAGCCTCCCAAGTAGCTGGGATTACAGGCATGCGCCACCACACCTGCCTATTTTTTGTATTTTTAGCAGAGACGGGGTTTTTCCATGTTGGTCAGTCTGGTCTCAGACTCCTGACAGCAGGTGATCCGCCCGCCTCAGCCTCCCAAAGTCCTGGGATTACAGGCGTGAGCTACAGCAACCGGCCAAGGTAACTCAATTTCAAGACAATCCACCTCCTGTCCCCCTTCAGACGTGAAGGGCTGACTCAGGGGCTGGGTGGCAGCTCAGCCTTGGGGGCAAAATATATAAAAAGCACCTATGACAATAACTAACCCTACTAGGCTACAGCTGACAGTGCCAGGCCCGGGGCCACATGCTTCACATACATGAGGTCATATCACATAGCCCCGTAGCTGCAAACAAAGGGTAGAGGCTGGCTGATCTCTAAGCCTCTGTCCTCACATGTAAAATGGAGCCCTGGCATCCCTACTGTTCAGATGTAGAGAATGAACTGAAATCGTGTCGGGGTCTGATAAAGAACAAGTGCTCTATACATGAGAGAGATTTCTTCGGAGACTTCAATGGAGGGTAAATCATTTGCTCAGGAGGGCGGAGCTGGGAACCGGCAGAGGAAGGTCTCGAACTCTCACCCGTGGGATCTCCAAGTCTTTTAAAGTCCATTCCGCCCCTGCGTGAAGAATGGGCACGCGGCTAGACTCGTCCCTGGGGGTTTTAGTGAAGGTTCAACTTGTCATTCGACAGTGTAGGGAGGGTGGATTAGTCACAAGGGTGGAGGAATAGGGCCAACTGGCGCGCCACCAGGACCCCAGTGCCCTAGATGCTTACCTGGTTGCGCCTCGGCGGCTCAGAGGCAACCCCCCCCTTGGGAGGCGGAGTCGGACGAGGCTCCGTCTCGTTCCATTACGTCACGTCCGGTGGGGCGGGGCTTCGGGGCTTTCCCTTGGAAGGGGAGTATCGGTTAACCCTTGCGCGGCGGGGCGGGCTGGAGCTCCGCGGGCCGGAACCTGAGAGTTGGGGCTACCCAGCCACACCCCTCACGGGATTTAAAGGGATAGAAGGGGCCGGATCGGCCGAAGCCCGAACCGAAGGAGCGGGCATGAGGCGCTGCCCGTGCCGCGGGAGCCTGAGCGAGGCGGAGGCCGGGGCGCTGCCTGCAGCGGCCCGCATGGGACTGGAGGCGCCGCGAGGAGGGCGGCGGCGGCAGCCGGGACAGCAGCGACCTGGGCCCGGCTCAGGGGCCCCGGCGGGGCGGCCGGAGGGGGGCGGGCCCTGGGCCCGGACGGAGGGGTCCAGCCTCGGTTCTGCTCCGGGGACTGATAGTCCACAGACAGAATTCTGGACAGACGGACAGACTGAGCCCGCGGCAGCTGGCCTTGGAGGAGACACCGACAGGCCCAACCAAAAGACGGAGCCAGACAGGTCCAGCCTCCAGACGCATCCAGAAAGGAGCTGGTCAGAGCTGGAGACGACCTGTCCTTGGACGGAGACCGCGACAGATGGCCTTTGGACTGATCCGCACAGGTCCGACCTCCAGTCTCAGCCCGAGAAGGCCAGCCCCTGGACACAGCCAGGGGTTGATGGGCCCTGGACAAAGCTGGAAACACATGGGTCACAGACTCAGCCAGAGAGGGTCAAGTCCTGGGCTGATAACTTCTGGACCCACCAGACCAGTTCCAACCTCCAGACTCACCCAAAAGGAACCCGTCCCTCAACAGAGCCAAGTGCTAATGGCTCCAGGACACAGTGGAGTATTGAAGGTCCCTGGACAGAGCCATACACTGATGGCTCCCAGAAAAAACAGGATACTGAAACAGCCAGGAAACAGCCTGGCACTGGTGGTTTCCAAACACAACAGGATACTGATGGCTCCTGGACACAGCCTGGCACTGATGGTTCCCAGACAGCACCTGGGACAGACTGCCTCTTGGGAGAGCCTGAGGATGGCCCATTAGAGGAACCAGAACCTGGGGAATTGGTGACTCACTTGTACTCTCACCTGAAGTGTAGCCCTCTGTGCCCTGTGCCGCGCCTCATCATCACCCCTGAGACCCCTGAGCCTGAGGCCCAACCAGTGGGACCCCCCTCCCGGGTTGATGGGGGCAGTGGCGGCTTCTCCTCTGCCTCCTCTTTCGACGAGTCTGAGGATGACCTGGTGGCCGGGGGCGGAGGTGCCAGCGATCCCGAGGACAGGTCTGGGGTGAGTGGGACCCATCCTGCCCTTGAGCCACATCCCCTAAAACTCCTTATTTCCCTGCCTTTGCTTGGGAAGTTCTCTACCCATTTACTCTTAGTTGCCCACTAGCAATTTCATCTCCAGGAACCTCTTTCATCCACTAACCTCCTCCCTCTGACAGCCAGGTTACTAACCCACTCCAGGCACCCCCTCTTAATTCTCTCCTTTCCCCTTCTTTTACTGTCTCCAGTCCTGGGGGTCTACAATGGACAGCCACTGACCGACTTCATGGGGCCCAGGAACCCCTGAAATTGTAGAACTAAGTGAGTCTGTGTGTGCGTTCACATATATTGTTGTAGTGAGGGTCTGACCTCTGTGGAATCCTCTGGAATCTAAAGAATCCTGGAATAGGGAGACAGGCAGGGTGCACTTTCTACCCCACATTTCTTTGTCTGGGGCCTGTGGCTGCCTTAAAGGTTCACAAACCTTCACCACCCCTTAGCCCATTTGTATGCATATTTTTTTATTTTTTTAGATGGAGTTTCGCTCTTGTTGCCCAGGCTGGAGTGCAATGGTATGATCTTGGCTCACCGCAACCTCTGCCACCCGGGTTCAAGTGATTCTCCTGCCTCAGCCTCTTAAGTAGCTAGGATTACAGGCATGTGCCACCACACCCAGCTAATTTTGTATTTTTAGTAGAGACGGGGTTCCTCCATGTTGGCCAGGCTGGTCTCGAATTCCTGATCTCAGGTGATCTACCCACCTTGGCCTCCCAAAGTGCTGGGATTACAGGCATGAGCCACCGCGCCCAGCCTGTATGTACATTTTTCTAGGGAGTGAAGCAAATTCCCCCAGCTTTTCATCAGATTCTCAAAGGGCTGTGTGAACCCCACATGCCAAAGGATTCTTGACCTAGCCAGGAGCCCACCTGGTCTCCCCTGTAGCCCCCAGGTCCCCAAGGAGCCCCCTGCACACTCTTGTTTACTTTGTCCACCCTCACCCCCAGCTTGGGTGTGGCTCTTTCCTGGTGAATCGGGAGGGCTGGCCAGGCAGGTTCAGGGAGGGTGTGAAACTGGAGAGCCTCACATGGGGCTGGGAGCGGAGTCCGGAGTCCATCAGCTTGTCAGCTTGCCTGTTGAGGCCGCTCGTTGCTCTGGGGCCTCTGGCTGGAGTCTGCTCTGGGCCCACCCAACGTCTTCCTTAGGGACGTGTTCACACATGCGGCCCTAACTGTGAGGACAGACCTGCCTTGACGTGCCTGTGCCCATGCACAGGGGCTGACCCTCCTGGGCCTTCTGCCATCGCTTTTTCCCCTCGGCCTGCCGACTCACCTCCTTGGTATGTCAGAACAGCTGGGCTGGAAGTGGGTGAATAATAATAATAGTAATAACAACAGCTAGAACTCACTCATGTTTAGCCCTGTGCTAAGCGCTGTGCTGTTATTAACTCACTCGCTCCTCACAGCAGCCCTAATCAGGTAGATATATTTTTTTCTGAGACAGAGTTTCGCTCTTGTTGCCCCAGCTGGAGTGCAATGGCGCCATCTCGGCTCACCACAACCTCTGCCTCCCCAGGTTCAAGTGATTCTCCTGCCTCTTCTGCCCTAGCCTCCCGAGTAGCTGGGATTACATGCATGCACCACCACGCCTGGGCTAATTTTTTTTTTTTTTTTTTTCAGTAGAGATGGGGGTTCCTCCATGTTGGTCAGGCTGGTCTTGAACTCCTGACCTCAGGTAATCTGCCCACCTCAGCCTCCCAAAGTGCTGGGATTGCAGGCGTGAGCCACTGCACCTGGACTTTTTATTTTGAGACGGAGTCTCTCTCTGTCACCCAGGCTGGAGTGCAGTGGCGCAGTCTCGGATCACTGCAGCCTTTGCTTCGTCAATTCTCCTGCCTCAGTCTCCCTAGTAGCTGGGACTACAGGCGCCCGCTACCATGCCTGGCTAATTTCTGTATTTTGAGTAGAGATGGGGTTTCACCATGTTGGCCAGGCTAGTCTCAAAACTCCTGACCTCAAGTGACCCACTCATCTTGGCCTCCCAAAGTGCTGGAATTACAGGCATGAACCACTGTGCCCGGCCAAGGTAGATACTATTATCTCTTTTTACAGATGAGGAAACTGAGGCACAGAGAGGTCAAGTCACTTGTCCAAGGATGCACACATTGGAAGACGCAGATCAGATTCAAATCCTTACTGTACACCAGGCGCTATTTTAAGTTTCTTCTTTTTTTTTTTTGGTCTTTTTTGTTGTTAAATTTTGCTCTTTTTTTGTTTTAGAGAGAGGGTTTCACCATGTTGGCCAGGGTGGTCTTGAACTCCTGACATCAGGCAATCCGCCTGCCTTGGCCTCCCAAAGTACTAGGATTATAGGCATGGGCCACTGCACTTGGCCTTTTTTTCCTGTCATTTTTTTTTTTTTTAAATATAAAGATGGGGTTTCACCATGATGGCCAAGCTGGTCTTGAACTCCTGACCTCAGGTGATCCACCCACCTCGGCCTCCCAAAGTGCTAGGATTACAGGCATGAGCCACTTCGCCTGGCCCCTGTCATTTTTTTTAATCTTAAAATAACATCTATCTTAATTAAGGAAGGGCTTTATATGTGTTAACTATGAATCCTTACGGCAGCACTGCAGTTGTGTCCATTCCACGGATGGGGAAGCCGAGACATAGAGAGGTGAGTTCATTTGCTTAGGGTTGGCCAGGTCAAGTCAGAGTCAGGATTCTAACTCAGTTCTGGCTGAGTTTCAGACCCACCGTTTTAAACCCTGCAGCATGTGGCTCTGTCCCTAACTTATCTCCCTCCCAGGCCTCTCTGTCTCCAGTTTTTGGTCATCCTTCCAGGATCTGCCTCCATGGCCCAGCTCTAGGCAGACACCGCCCTGCTCAGGTGCCCTCTCTGAGAGCAGTCAGGGGCTGGCTCAGTGCTGCGTTCAGAGCCTCCAGTCTCCAGGCGCCTTCCCAGACCCAGCTTCCTTCCCTCCTCCTGACCCCCTCCGCCGTAACGAGGCGTGAGTACATGCTGTTCCTTGAACACCCTGCTGCTGTCCTGCCTCCACACATTGCTCAAGCCGTTCCCACTGCCGGCAGCCCCTTGCTTCCTTCTCCCTTAATTTTGAAATCCTGTCTGACCGTAAAGGCTCAGCTTCCTTTCTCCCTTTCCTTCTTCCTTCCTTCCCACCATCCCCTCCTTTTTAAAAAAATTGTGTTCCTTTTCTCTCCCTCTCTCTTGCTTTCTTTCTTGTAGGGACAGTGTCTCACTGTGTTCCCCAGGCTCAAGCTGGTCTTGAACTCCTTGGCTCAAGTGATCCTCCTCCCTCATCCTCCCAAAGTGCTGGGATTATAGGTGTGAGCCACTGCTATCCTGTTCTTCTCGTCAGCCAAAAATCACTCCCTAAGGCTCTGCTATGTGTTTGGCCCTATGTTAGATTCGCTGGGGACAAAGCAGTGATCGACACTAACGGGGCTCCCAGGCCCATGAGAGAGACAGACCCATCAGCAGACATACAGTTCAGAGTGTTCAGGAGGTTGTGTGAGCGCAACGGAGGTCATTGGCCAGACGTGGGGTGTTAGAGAGGGCTTCCTGGAGGAAGGGACATATAAGCTGAGACCATCATGAAGAAATTCTGAGAAAGCCCAGATAAACCATCAGATCTAACTTTTTTTTTTTTTTGAGGCATTGTTTCACTCTGTTGCCCAGGCTGTAGTCCAGTGGTGAGATCTCAGCTCACTGCAACCTCAGCCTCCCAGATTCAATTGATTCTCCTGCCTCAGCCTCCCAAGTAACTAGGATTACAAGTGCACGCCACCACACCCAGCTAATTTTTATTTTTAGTAGAGGTGGGGGGTTTCACTATGTTGGCCAGGCTGGTCCTGAACTCCTGACCTTAGGTGATCCACCCACCTCAGCCTTCCAAAGTGCTGGGATTACAAGTGTGAGTCACTGTGCCTGGCCCAGATCTAACATAAATGTTAAATTTATGATTAAAGGGCCAGGTGTGGTAGCTCACACCTATAACCCCAGCACTTTGGGAGAATGAAGCAGGAGGTTTGCTTGAGCCCGGAAATTTGAGACCACCCTGGGCAACATAGTGAGACCTCATCTCTACTAAAAGTAAAAAAGAATTAGCCAGGTGTGGTGGTGTATGCCTGTATTCCAACTACTCGGGAGTCTAAAGCAGGAGGATCACTTGAGTCTGGGAGGCGGAGGTTGCAGTCAGCCAAGATCATACCTCTGCACTCCAGCCTGGGCAACAGAGTGAGATCCTGTCTCAAAAAAAAAAAAAAAAAATTATAATTAAAAAAGTCTCACTAACATCCTTCAATACAAGTTCAAAGAAGGTTTCTGGAGCATCTGCTGTGTGCCAGGCCATGTGCCGGGGACATAATCATAATCACAACAACCCCGGTCTCTGCCCTCATGAGCCTGTAGTCCAGCAAGAGCGTAGTGGGGTAAGCCCGAAGGCACTGGGGTCCAACCGGAGCTAGAACCCCCGTGCTGTGCGGGGTGATGCTTCACCTCTCACCCTCTGTTTCCTCCTCTGTAACACCAAGACAATAATCTCCCTGTGGTTGTGTTTTTAGGAATTAAGTAGGCTGTGGCACACCAAGTCTTTGTCATTGTGCCTGGAATGTTCCAGGTACTTAGTAAACAGGAACCTTTATTAATCATCTCTTCCCCAGGGCTGGCAGCTGGATTGGGGCGGGACTAGCCCTTCCTGAACCCTGAAGCCCAATAGCGTGACTCCCTGTTAACCTTCCCACTGTCACTGAGATGGCTGCAAGGTAGCTGGGCTCTGAGGGGGCTGAAGAGATGGACATGCCCTTGATCCTGGGGTAGGAGGGGGATGAGCCACACAGCTTCCTTCTCTGGAGGTGACCTACTCTCCCAGTACTTGCTAAGGGACTCTACGTGCTTGTGGGGCGCAGAATGTATTCCTGTGTGTGTATGTGTTCATGAATCAGACAGTAACCCTGTCAAAAAGCTCATAGTTTAGTCAGCATGATACAACGAAATCCCTGTTTTCTGTTTGCTTCTCTGGTTTTATTTCTTTCTTTCTTTCTTTTTTTTTTTTTGAGTCAGGGTCTCACCCAGTTGCCCAGGCTGGGGTGTAGTGGCACAGTTGGGAGGCCGTGGCGGGTGGATCACCTGAGGTCAGGAGTTTGAGACCAGCCTGACCAACATAGTGAAATGAAACTCTGTCTCTACTAAAAATGCAAAAATTAGCCGGGTATGGTGGTGCATGCCTATAACCCCAGCTAGTCAGGAGGCTGAGGCAGGTGAATCTCCTGAACCCTGGAGGTGGAGGTTGCAGTGAGCCGAGATTGCACCACTGTACTCCAGCCTGGGCAACAAGAGTGAAACTCCATCTCGAAAAATGAATAAATAAATAAATGATTTTTTTGTAGAGACGGGGTCTCGCCACATTGCTCAGGCCGGCCTTGACTTCCTGGGCTCAGTAGCCCCCCCACCTTGTTTCCCAGTGTGGGGATCACAGGCGTAAGCCACCGCACCGGCTGCCTCTGTGATTTCCTGTCATTCTCTGTCTCTCTCTTTTTCTATGTCTATTCATCTTTTTCTTTTTATCATTACTTTGTATCTCTCTCTCTTTCAGTCTTCCTATATTTCTTTCTTTCTTTTTTTTTTTGAGATGGAGTATCGCTCTGTCACCCAGGCTGGAGTACAGTGGCATGTTCTTGGCTCACTGCAATCTTCGCCTCCTGGGTTCAAACGACTCTCATTCCTCAGCCTCCCGAGTAGCTGGGACTACAGGTGTGCCACGACACCTGGCTAATTTTTATATTTTAGTAGAGATGGGGATTCACCATGTTGGCCAGGCTGGTCTCAAACTCCTGACCTCAGGTGATCTGCCCGCCGCACCCTCCTGAAGTGCTGGGATTACAGGTGAGAACTACCACACCCGGCCTGTTTCTTTCTCTTTTAGCAATTCTGTACTGGTCTCTGTATTTGTCAGGGTTGGTCAGGATTTGCTGCAGTAACAAGTAGCCCCCAAATCTTAGTGACTTAGAACAATAAGGGATTATTTTGGTTTATACTACACATTGGCCATGGGTCAGTGGTGGGTCAGGAGCTCTGCTTCATGCTGTTTTCACTCAGGGGCCCAGGCTGAGGGAGCTTTTATTTCTCTTCTACTCTCTCACCCACAGGGGAACAAACATGGAGAGCCATGAACTGGCTTTTAAGGCTCTTCCCCAAAAGTGACACTTCTGCTCACAGTTAATTGGCCAAAGCAAGGCCAGGTGTGGTGGCTCACACCTGTAATCCCAGCACTTCGGAGACCAAGATGGGAAGATTGCATGAGGCCAGGAGTTCAAGACCAGCCTGTGCAACATAGCAAGATGCCATAAAATAGCTGGGCATGGTGGCACACACCTGTAGTCCTGGCTACTCAGGAGGCTGGGATGGGAGGATCGCTTGAGTCCAGGAGTTGGAGGTTGAGGTTGCAGTGAGCTATGATGGTGCCATCGTTCCGCAGTCTGGGTGACAGAGATTCTGTCTCTCTAAAAATGGAAGAAAAAAAAAAATGAACATCTCGGTTCAGGAAGGCAGGAGGGACATCTCTAGCCTAGTAGCTGGAGCTGTGTGGTGAACAGCTCTTACGACTGCTGTGGTCTCTACCGCTGTCCCTGTCTCTCTGTCTGTCATCACTACATCATCTGTCTCTGTTTCTGTCTCTCTCTGTGGTCTGTCTCCATCCATCAACTCCTGCCTCTATCGTTTTCCCCAGGAGGTCCGACCTGGTTTAGGGACAGAGATGGGGCTTCCAAGATTTGTGACTGGGCCCAACATAATTGCTCACGCCTATAACCCCAACACTTTGGGAGACTGGGGCAGGCTGGTAATCCCAGCTACTCGGGAGGCTGAGGCAGAAGAATTGCTTGAACCCACAAGCCGGAGGTTGCAGTTAACCGAGATCATGCCACTGCACTCCAGCCTGGGCGACAGAGCAAGATGCTGTATCAAAAAAAGAAACAAAAACATTTGGGATTGTGTATGTGCTGTGGAAGATGTAGGGGCTGGTTGTTAACACAGCAAAACCTAGCCTATCCTTACTCATAAGAGAAAGACAGAGAGACATAGCTGCAAAGAAACTGAAGACAGAGAGGGAGAAATGGACAAAGAACTTCCCCTATCTTGCTGAGGCCTTTGGGCGATCTTGTGATTGAACTGAGTGGGGCTCACTCACCCCAAGCCTGGGAACAGTGATCCCAGGAAGCCCCCGGCCCTGGAAAGACTGCAGGTTCCCCTTCCTTCCCTCTCACTGCAGCACCTCTATCTAGCCCCTGCCTTCCCTGACCTTGGCCCTGACCCTACCCTGCTCTGCCCCCACAGAGCAAACCCTGGAAGAAGCTGAAGACAGTTCTGAAGTATTCGCCCTTCATGGTCTCCTTCCGAAAACACTACCCTTGGGTCCAGCTTTCCGGACACGCTGGTGAGAGTGGGGCGGTGGTGGACAGGGCTGGGCAGAGTCTCCTGGGCCAGGAAAAGGGATGTTCTCTGCAGTTCCCCAAACTAGTGATGGGCTTGGTGACAGTCCCCACTTTATGGGGCTGTTATGGGCAGTGCTTAGGCCTGGGCCTGGCTCTTAGGTCAGAACAGAGGGCTATTCCCTGTTATTCTGGTGGAGAGAGGGAGCTTCAGCTGTGGGGACAAATGGGCCTGGGCTCAAACCCTAGTTCTGCTGTGTATTCATGGGTGACCCCGGGCCAGCTACTTTCCTTTACTGGGCCTCAGCTGCACCATCTGTTAATCTGGAGATGATCTTACCGCCCTTGCAGGATTAACCAAAAAGTTAAAATCAAAATGGAGATAAAGATTGAGGCCGGGCATGGTGGCTTACATCTTTAATCCCAGCACTTTAGCAGGCCAAGACCTGAGGATCGCTTGAGCCCAGGAGGTCAAGACCAACCTGGGCAACATAGTGAGACCCTGTCTCAATTTAAAAAACAGGATTGGCCGGGTGTGGTGGCTCACATCTGTAATCCCAGCACTTTGGGAGGCTGAGGTGGGTGTTTCACCTGCGGTCAGGAGTTCAAGACCAGCCTGGCCAACGTTGTGAAACCCCATCTCTACTAAAAATACAAAAATTAACCAGATGTGGTGGCTTGCGCCTATAATCCTAGCTACTCAGGAGGCTGAGGCAGGAGAATCACTTGAACCTGGGAGGAGGAGGTTGCAGTGAGCTGAGATCGTGCCATTGCACTCCATCCTGGGCCACAGAGTGAAACTCTGTCTCAAAAAAAAAATAATGATTGAGGCACAGGACCCTCATGAGTGGAAATGATCACTCCTTGCCCTCTCCTCATGTTCAGAGCTTAGTAAGCCTTCAGTAAATAGCAGCTATAACAGTTTGCCCCCAGGACCTCGCAGAATCCTCCAGCACATAGCATAGCATATAGCACTCTTTTGAAGGGCTAGACCATAAATATCTTAGGTTCTGTGGGCCATGTGGTCTCTGTTGCAGCTACTCAGCTCTGCTATTACAGCGGGAAAGCTGCATAGACAATATATAAACATATGTGTCTGTATTCCAATAAAACTTTATTTACAAAAAACAGCAGCAGGCTGGACTAGAAAACTGTGCCCATCAGCAAACAGAGACAATAAGATAACTTGTCTGCCTTTTTTGTCATTAGATCTAACCCAGAAATAAGGCAAGTTCCCCAAGACTATGGCAACACAAGTCTTTCATCTGTGTTTTCTAGTTACTATTGCTGAGTTTATTTAAAAAAAACAACAACAACAAAAAAGCAGGTCACAGTGGCTCATGGCTGTAATTCTAGCACACTGGGAGGCAGGGGTGGGAGGATCACTTCAGCCACGGACTTCAGACCAGCCTGGGTGACATAGCAAGACCCTGTCTCCATGGAAGATTAAAAAATTAACCAGGTGTGGTGGTGTGCACCAGTGGTCCCAGGTACTTGGGAGGCTGAGGTGGGAGGATTGCTTGAGTCCAGGAGGTCTGGGCTGCAGTGAGCCTTGATCGCACCACAGCACTCCAGTGTAAATGACTGAGTGAGACCCTGTCTCAAAAATAAAATAAACAAAAACTCCAAACCCCCAAACTTAGTGATGGTTAAAAAAAAAAAAAAAAAAAAAAAAAAAAAAAAAACTTAGTAGAATAAAACAACCATTTGATTAACCTCACAAGTTTGGGGTCAGCAATTCAGACAGGATGGCAGGGATGGCTTGTCACTGCTCCAAAATATCTAGGAACTCAGCTAGGGACACTTGGAGGCTGCAAGCTGAAAACTTTTGGAGGTTCATTCCCTTACATGCCTGGTGGTTGATGCTTGCTATTGGCTGGGGTCTCAGATGGGGCTGCCACCTGGAAAGCCTACAGTGTGGCTTTGCCATGTAGCTACTTGAGCTTCCTCATAGTATGGTGGCCTCAGAATACTTAGATTTCTAACAAGATAGCTCAGGACTGCCTTGAAGGTAAGTGTCTCTGCCAACAGAAGTCATGCAGTGGCACTTCTGCCATAAACCCTCCCAGATTTAATGGGACAGCAATCTATTTTTTATTTATTCATTTAATTTTGAGATAGGGTCTCACTCTGTTGCCCAGGCTGGAATGCAGTGGTGCAACCATAGCTCATTGCAGCCTTGAACTCCTGGCCTCAAAGGATCCTCCCACTTCAATCTCCCGGAGTATTGAGATTTTAGGCATGAGCCACTGCACCCAGCTTGGGAGAGTAATTAGAGTATACTTCTTAATGGGAAAATTCTAGAAGAGCAGGATCACTCTCATCCTCTCCAGAGTGGGTCAGGAGATACTGTTGTAGCCAACTTTGGAAAATGTAATCCAGGCTGGGCATAATCACAGCACTTTAGGGGGTTGAGATGGGAGGATCAGTTGAGGCCAAGAGTTCGAGACTAGCCTGGGCAACATAACAACACCCAGTGTACCCAACTTTACAAAAAATTTTTTTTTAATTAGCTGGGTGTGGTGGTGCATATCTGTAGTTCCAGCTACTCTGGAGGCTGAGGTGGGAGGATCACCTGAGACTAGGAGCTTGAGGCTGCAGTGAGCTATGATTGCACCACTACATTTCAGCCTTGGTGACAGAGTGAGATCCTCTCAAATAAAAAAAAAAAAAGAAAGAAAAAGAAAATATAATCTGAGCTCATGCCTGTGATACCAGCACTTTGGGAGGCCGAGGCGGGCGGATCACGAGGTCAGGAGTTCGGGACTAGCCTGGCCAACATGGGACAGGGTTTCACCATGTTGGCCAGGATGGTCTCCATCTCCAGACCTTGTGGTCCACCCACCTTCCTTGGCCTCCCAAAGTGCTGGGATTACAGGCGTGATCCAAATATATATATATAATCTGAAAATATGGCTTGCCCCAAGAAGAAATTGGAAATTTTAATCTACACTATCTGCATGGTCCAGGAAATGCCCTGGTTGTTAGCCCCTGGGGACTCCAGGCAGCAGCAAATGCAAATCCACTCTGGAGAGTGAGGCTCTGGACCTAGATCTCACAGAATTCCCACAGATGATCGCACTTGTACAATCAAAAATTACAAAACAAATGAAGACACCGCGGGCTAGGAACAGGACTTTACGCAATAGAGAAAAGAAACTGGCCCTTTCCTTACCAACCCATGGCCAAGACTCTAAGAACTGCAGGTAGAGAGAGCATTGTAGGAGGGCCAGGGAAGATAATGGTGGCTAGGATCTGACGCCAACAGGGAGCTCGGGGGAGGTTCCCTTTCAGATCCAGTTTCTCACCCTCTCACTGATTCTACCGTCCTTAGGGAACTTCCAGGCAGGAGAGGATGGCTGGATTCTGAAACGTTTCTGTCAGTGTGAGCAGCGCAGCCTGGAACAGCTGATGAGAGACCCGCTGCGGCCTTTTGTGCCTGCCTACTATGGCATGGTGCTGCAGGATGGCCAGACCTTCAACCAGATGGAAGACCTCCTGGCCGACTTCGAGGGCCCCTCCATTATGGACTGCAAGATGGGCAGCAGGTGGGGTTGGGGCAGGGGGTGGGCATTACTGAAAATAGCACCAAGTCCATTTTTAAAGTGGTTGTACCAGTGTATCTTCCCACCACCATGTATGAGTGTTCCAGTCATCCCAGAGTCTCACCGGTACTCGATACTGTTTTATTAACGTAAGCCATTCCAGTGGGTTTGGAATAGTATCTCTCTTTTTTTCTTTGAGACAGAGTCTTGGGCCGGGCGTGGTGGCTCACGCCTGTAATCCAAGCACTTTGGAGGCCAAGGTGGGCGGATCACCTGAGGTCAGGAGTTCAAGACCAGCCTGATCAACACTGTGAAACCCCGTCTTAAAAAAAAAAAAAAAAAAGAGACAGAGTCTTACTCTATCACCCAGGCTGGAGTGCAGTGGCACAATCTTGGCTCACTGCAACCTCCACCTCCCGGGTTCAAGCGATTCTCCCACATAAACCTCCCAAGTAGCTGGGATTACAGGAACTCTGCCGCCACACCTGACTAATTTTTGTATTATTAGTAGAGACAGGGTTTTACCATGTTGGCCAGGCTGGTCTCAAACTCCCGACCTCAGATGATCTGCCCACCTTGGCCTCCCAAGAGTGCTGGGATTACAGGCGTCAGCCACCATGCCCAGTCTGCAAGAAGTGGACTCTAATTGCTCTCTCAAGCTGGACACGGTGGCTCACACCTATAATCCCCCCCTCCACACACACACACACACACACACACTCTCTCTCTCTCTCTCTCTCTGCAACTCTCCTATTTCAGTCTTTTAATAGTCTTTTGATAAATAAAAATACCATTTTTATTATTATTATATTTTGAAACAGAGTCTCACTCTGTTGCCCTGGCTGAAGTGCAGTAGTGTAATCATAGCTCACTGTAGCTGTGAACTCCTGGCCTCAGGTGGTTCTCTCACCTTAGTCTCCAGGGTAACTGGAACTATGGGTATGTGCCACCAGGCCTGGCTTTTTTTTATTTTTTGTAGAGACGTGGTCTCCCTGTACTGCCCCAGTTGGTCTTGAACTCCTGAGCACAAGTGATCCTCCTACTTCTGTCCCAAGTCGCTGGGACTATAGGCACATACCGTCACACCTAGCTGATTTTCAGTTTTTTTGTAGAGACAGGCTGATTAGGAAAAACTCTGAAACCATGTTTTTCCTCTACTCTCATACCACTGCCACAACAATGACAGCACAGAAGACTTCTGTGGCCAAATATGTAGAGTTTTGCTTTTCTTTTGAGACAAAGTTTTGTTCTTGTCACGCAGGCTGGAGTCCAGTGGCTCCATCTCAGCTCACTGCAACCTCCGCCTCCCAGGCTCAAGCAATTCTCCTGCCTCAGCCTCCCAAGTAGCTGGGATTACAGGCGCCTGTCATCACACCCAGCTAATTTTTGTGTTTTTGGTAGAGACAGGGTTTCACCATGTTGGCCAGTCTAGTCTTGAACTCCTGACATTAGGTGATCTGCCCACCTCGTCCTCTCAAAGTGCTTGGATTACAGGCATGAGCCGCTGTGCCTGGCCATGTATAGATTTTTTAACCCCACACACCAAGAAATGGACACCAGCTGGATGTCCTCCAATTCAATCTACCTGGAAATAATGTCAGATCCCACAGGTTGGGGGCTCAGTCCCCAAGACTGCCCCCAGCCACAGACACGTCACAAGTCCAGGCCTCCTGAACTTCCTACTGATTGGCTCCAAGTTGGAGTTCCCATGACCTCCTCTTTGGGTTCAAGTAATTTGCTGGAGTGGCTCAAAGAACTCAGGGAAACACTTACTTACCTTTACTGGTTTACTATAAAGCAGAGGTCCCCAACCCCCGGACCGTGGACCAGTACCCGTCCGTGGCCTCTTAGGAACTGGGCCCCACAGAGGAGGCCAGCAAGCATTACCACCTGAACTCTACCTCCTGTCAGACCAGTTGTGGCAGACTTCGGGAGGGCGAACCCTGCTGTGAACTGTGCCTGCCAGGGATCTAGATTGCACGCTCCTATGAGTATCTAATTGATGCTTGATGACCTGAGGTAGAACAGTTTCATCCAGAAACCATCCCCCTCACAGTCCGTGGGGAAAACTGTCTTCGACGAAACCAGTCCCTCGTGCCAAAAAGGTCGGGTGCTGCAACAAAGGATACTGCAAAAGATGAAGAGATGTGTAAGGTGAGGGATAGGGGAACGGCCGTGGAGCTTCCATGCTCTCCCTGGGCACACCACCCGCAAGGAACCAGTCCTTGGGTTTTAATGGAGGTTTTAGGACACCAGCATTTCTTCCCCCAGGGTATAGGGTGGGACCCTCTCTGGGGACGGTCCTAAGACCCCAGGCAGGAAGGTGGGGAAATTAGAGTCCTGCCTTGGGGCAGGTGAAAGGAGGGCAGGAGAAGGTCAGAGAAATTGTGGTTTCTTGAGGTCTAACACACCCCACATTATAATAACAAAAGACTGTGGCAGGGTGTGGTGGCTCATGCCTATAATCCCAGCAGTCTGGGAGACTGAGGCGGGTGGGTCACTTAAGGCTGGAAGTTCAAGACAAGCCTGGGCAACACAGTGAAACCCTGACTCTACTAAAAAATACAAAAATTTGCCAGGCGTGGTGGTGCAGTCTTACAATTCCAGCTACTTGGGTGGCTGAGGTGGGAGGAGCGCTTGAACCTGGGAGGCAGAGGTTGCAGTGAGCCAAGATCACTCCACTGCACTCCAGCCTGGGCAACAGAGCAATACTCCGTCCCCAAAAAAAACAAAAACAAAAACAAAAGGCCTGACGCGGTAATAACACCTGTAATCCCAGCTAGATTGTAGCAAGGGCTATGGGAGTTATGAGCCAGGAACCATGGACAAAAACCAAAATACATCATAACTAACACCACACAGGGTCTCGCTATGTTGCCCCAGCTGATCTTGACCTCCTGGGCTCAAATGAACCTCCTGCCTTGGCCTCCCAAAGTGCTGGGATTATAGACATAAGCACCTGGCCTTACCTTTAATTCAGTCCAGTTTGTCAGTTTTTTTTTTGTTTTTTTGTTTTTTTTTAGAAAAAGAGAGAAAAGGAGAAAAACAGCAAAAGAAAGAAAAAAGAATGAAAGAGAGCAGTTTGTCAGTTTTTTTCTTTGTGTTTAAGAAATCTTTTCCGGCCGGGCGCGGTGGCTCACGCCTGTAATCCTAGCACTTTGGGAGGCCAAGGTGGGTGGATCACCTGAGGTTAGGAGTTCAAGACCAGCCTGGCCATCATGGTGAAACCCCATCTTTAAAAAAAAAAAAAAAAAAAAAAAATTAAAAAAAAAAAAAATCTTTTCCTACTCCAAGCTCATGCAAATATTATGTTTTCTTCTACAAACTTTATTGTTTTAGCTTTTACATTTAGACCTACAATCCGGCTAGAATTAATGTTTCTGTGTGGGGCAGGTAGGGATCAATATGGATATCCACTACCGTTTATTGAAAAGAAGTCCCGGCCGGGCGAGGTGGGTCACGTCTGTAATCTCAGCACTTTGGGAGGCCAAGGTGGGTGGATCACCTGAGGTCAGGAGTCCAGCCTGACCAACATGGAGAAATCCCATCTCTACTAAAATACAAAATTAGCTGGGTGTGGTGGCGGGGGGCCTGTAATCCCAGCTACTCAGGAGGCTGAGGCAGGAGAATTGCTTGAACCCCGGAGACTGAGGTTGTGGTGAGCCAAGATTGTGCCATTGCACTCCAGCCTGGGCAACAAGAGCGAAACTCTGACTCAAAAAAAAAAAAAAGAAAAGAAAATAGAAAAGATTTCCCTTTCCCCACCGAATTGCAGCGCATTGTCATAAACTGCACGACTCTCCGCGTGTCCCTGTGGACTCTGCTGTATTCCATGCATCAATCTGCCCATTCTTGTGCCACACTGCGGCTTTATGTCTCAGTATCAGGAAGGATCACCCTCCAGCTTTGTTCCTCACAATTTCCTTTGTCACATCCTGTGTGTGCTCAGGACCTACCTGGAAGAGGAGCTGGTGAAGGCACGGGAACGTCCCCGTCCCCGGAAGGACATGTATGAGAAGATGGTGGCTGTGGACCCTGGGGCCCCTACCCCTGAGGAGCATGCCCAGGGTGCAGTCACCAAGCCCCGCTACATGCAGTGGAGGGAAACCATGAGCTCCACCTCCACCCTGGGCTTCCGGATCGAGGGCATCAAGGTGAGGGCCAGGAGCGGCCTGTCCTGTCCCGGGAAGGCCTAGAGCCAGATCCCAGGCAGGGCTTCTTGGGGAAAGCTGGTAGAGAGTATGGGGGACAGCAGGGGATGAAAGGCTGGGGCTGGGGGGGCCCAGCCTCTCTCTTACCCCCACACCCATCAGAACCCATGTTCTGTTTGTCTGCCTGAGCATCTCCTGAGTCCATCTTTTTCTCCTGTCCTTCATGGCCACATCCTAGTCCAGCCCCATCTCCTGCCTCCATCTCCCTGGCTGTGCCAGCCCTGATCTCCCTACAGCACAAGAGCTGGAGGGATCCCTTTGCCCCCGTTATGGAAGTTTCTCTTTTTCCTTCTGCATTCCTTTTTCTTTCTTTTTTTTACCATAACCTCTGCCTCCCGGGTTTAAGCAATCCTCCTGCCTCAGCCTCCCAAGTATCTGGGATTACAGGCATACACCACCATGCCCAGCTATTGTATTCCTTTTTCTTTGGAAAATTAAATATCATTGTTTGAATAGGTCACATATGGTAGCTCATGCCTGTAATCCCAGCAGTCTGGGAGGCCAAGGCAGGAGGATTGCTTGAGGCCAGGAGGCATTCAGGACTAAGCTGGGTAACATCGGGAACCTCTGCTTCTAGAAGAAAAAAAAATTGTTTGCATAGCTAGTCACGTAGTTCAAAAGTCAAAATAATATTACAAAAGGGTAAATGTGGAGAAATTTCTCTCCCAACCCTGCTGCTGTCCTCCCCATTCTGTCCCTCCTCTGCCTACTCGTGGGGAACCACTTTACGAGTTTCTTGTATTTCTTCCTGACACTGCAAGTAAATGCAGTTGTATATCCCAAATGTTCCTCAGCATGCATACTGATTGCTACTTTGCTCTTTTCACTTCATAGTAACATCTGGACTGGGCGTGGTGGCTCACGCCTTAATCCCAGGACTTTAGGAGGCCGAGGTGGGCAGATCACAAGGTCAAGTGATGGAGAAACCTCATCTCTACTAAAAATACAAAAATTAGCTGGGCGTGGTGGTGCACACCTGTAGTCCCAGCTACTCGGGAGGCTGAGGCAGGAGAATCACTTGAACCTGGGGAGCAGAGGTTGCAGTGAGCCGAGATTGCGCCACTGCACAGACAGAGCGAGACTTCATCTCAAAAAAAAAAAGAAATTGTAACATCCTGGAGAGTTTTCCACATCATTCCATAGAGAGCCTCCTCTTTCTTACTGTTTTTTTTCCCCACAGTTACGTCACACTCTCTTTGTGAATGTGCCATGGTACCCTATAGACAGACACCTGGGTTATTTCCATTTTTTGCCATTACCCGGCCTCAAAGAATCACACTGTACGTAAGACATTTTGCAAGTATGCAGATATAGCTGTAGACCAGATTTCCAAAAGCAGCACTACTGGGCCAAAGACTGAAGGCATGGCAATTTGCTAGAGATGACAGAACTTCCATTATCCGTGTTATGCCGCTGCGCATCCCACTAGCCATGTGTGAGAATGCCTTTTGTAGATCTGACCCTGCCATTCTCCTGTTCAAAACCCTTCTGTGGCTCCCTATTACCTTGAAGCAAAGTTCCATGGCCTGTAGGGCCCCCTGGGATATAGCTCCGTCTCTCCCTCATTCTTCTCTTTTCTTTTTGAGTCGGAGTCTCACTGTCACCCAGGCTAGAGTGCCATGGCACAGTCTCAACTCACTGCAACCTCCACCTCTGAGGTTTAAGCAATTCTCCCACCTCAGCTTCCCGACTCAGTGTGATTACTGGCATGCATTATCACACCTGGCTAATCGTTTGTATTTTTAACAGAGATGGGGTTTTACTATGTTGGCCAAGCTGATCTTGAATTCCTGGCCTCAAGTGATCTGCCTGCCTTAGTCTCCCAAAGTGCTGGGATTACAGGCGTGAGCCACCGCGCCCGGCCTCTCATTCCTCTCATTCTCTTTGTGTACCTTCAGGCACAGTGAAGCACTTTCATTTCCTTGAAATGGGCCTGCTTTTTCCCGCCACAAGGCCTCTGCACCCCTCTGCCAGGAATGCTCTTATTGATTGACTGATTGATTGAGATGAGGTTTCGCTCTGTTGTTTTGCTCTGTCAGCCAGGCTGGAGCGCAGTGGCGCAATCACAGCTCACTGCAGCCTCAATCTCCGAAGCTCCAGCGATCCCCTTACCTTGGCCTCCTGAGTAGCTGGGACCACAGGTGCATGCCACCACACCCTGGTCTCTTCGCTCTATGTCCCCTGGTTGATTCTCAGTCATTTTTCTGTCTCCTTTCAAATTTTGCTTCCTCAGGGAAGCCCTCCCTGATTTCCATTCTACTAGATCAGGGTTCCCTCTTCACCTCCTCATAGCTCCTTATTCTCTTTCACTATTCTTATCTTCCTTTGTGATGATCTTAATCACTGTCTGCCTCCCTCACCTGACTGTGTCTGTCCTGTTACCCCCTATTGCCATTTCCCTGTAGCACCTGGCACAGCGTGGCAGATAACTTAGGTGGCTTCTCTCAGCCCCTCTCAAACATAACAAACAACATTAGTCTCATTAGTCTCAAATAACTATGTGCCAGGCACTGCGCTGTGCATCCTACACACCCAATCTCCTCTAATCCTTACACCAGCCTTAGCAAGTAGACACCAACACGATTCCCATTTTCCAGATGAGGAAACTGAGACTGAGGCAAGTGAAGTGACTTAGGAATGTCCACCTAGAAAAGACCAGAGCTACGATTCAAAGCCAGCTCCACCCCCTCCTCCAAAGCCCACTTTGCTAGATGGGTTCCACCAGGAGGTTCAAAATTGGAAGGGCGTGAAAGGACAGGCGCAGGCATGTAACCTGGGGCTGGGTTGAGCAGGCAGGCCGGCCTCTTCTTTGGGCAGCAAGCGTGCAGGCAGGTGGATGGCCCTGGGAAGTTTTTTTTTTTTTGAGACAGAGTCTTGTTCTGTTGCCCAGGCTGGAATGCAGTGTCACAATCTCTGCCCACTGCAACCTCTGCCTCCCAGGTTCAAGCGATTTTCCTGCCTTAGCCTCCCGAGTAGCTGGTATTACAGGCGCCCACCATCATACCTGGCTAATTTTTTGCAATTTTAGTAGAGACAGGGCTTTGTCATGTTGCCCAGGCTGGTCTTGAACTCCTGACCTCAAGTGATCTGTCCACCTCGGCCTCCCAAAGCACTGAGATTACAGGCATGAGCCACCGCGCCTGGCCTCCTGGGAGGTGTTTGAGGTTGCTGGGTATTGGGTGTGGAAAGGAAAATGCCATGACCCTGTCCCTCCACGCTCTGCCCTGCAGAAAGCGGATGGGACCTGCAACACCAACTTCAAGAAGACGCAGGCACTGGAGCAGGTGACGAAGGTGCTGGAGGACTTCATGGATGGAGACCACGTAATCCTGGTGAGCGGGACACCCATGTCCCAGAATGTAGCAGCTTAAGACAGCCACCATTTATTCTTGCTCCAAAGTCAGTCGGCTTCTGCTTTGGGTGGGGCTGGACTGATACTGGCTGGCTTTGCTCAGTCTGAGGTCAGCTGGTGGCTTGGCAAGGCTGGCTGGTCCAGGGTGGCTCTGCTTCCAGCTCTGCTGGTTGGCCCGTGACTTGGCCACGTGTCTCTCGACAGCAGGATGGCCTGGGCTTGTTCTCACTTGTTTCACTTGCCAAGAGAACAAGTGAAAATGCAAGGCCTCTTGATGCCTGGGCTCAGAATGGCCACCGTCATCTCTGCTATTCAGCAAGTCATGTGACCCAGCCTGGATTGAAGGGTCCGGGAGACAGATTCCGCCTCTGAATAGGAGTAGAAATTCATGGAATCCACCCACTATTGTCCATGCCACCTTGATGAATCCAAGCCCTCACTCCTCCACCCTGTCTTCTCCGTGGCTCCCCTCTTCCTCCCTGGCTAGAGCCTGCCTACTTCTTTGGGGGCATGGGGTGAGGTGAGAGCTCAAGGTGGGCAAGCCCCCATAAGGTCCCCATGCTAACCAAAGAACCCTCCCTGTCACACAGCAAAAGTATGTGGCACGCCTAGAAGAACTTCGTGAAGCTCTGGAGATCTCCCCCTTCTTCAAAACCCACGAGGTGCGAGCCCTGGCCGCCATGGGTGGATGTGGGGGTGTTGGGGTCCAGGTGCATGGAGGGGAAACCACTGATGAGTGACAGGTCAAATATATAAAAAGGGGCTGGGTGTGGTAGCCCACACCTGTAATACCAGCACTTTGGGAGGCCAAGGTAGGAGGCTTGCTGGAGCCCAGGAGTGCAAAGACCAGCCTGGGCAACATAGCAAGACCCCATCTCTATTAAAAAAGAAAAAAAAAGCCTGGTGGGATAGTGTGCACCTGTGGTCCCAGATACTTGGGAGGCTGAGGCTGGAGAACTGCTTGAGCCCAGGAGGTTGAGGGTGCAGTGAGCTGTGATCGTGTCACTGTACTTTTGTCTGGGTGACAGAGCAAGACCCTATCTCAAAAAATAAAACAGGCATGGCTGATACCTGTAATCCCAGCACTTTGGGAGGCCAACACAAGTGAATCACCTGAGGTCAGGAGTTCAAGACCAGCCTGAACAACATGGTAAAACCCCATCTCTACTAAAAATACAAACCTGTCTCTACTAAAAATGCAAAAATTATTTGGGCGTGATGGCGTGCACCTGTAATCTCAGCTACTCAGGAGGCTTAGGCAGGAGAATCACTTGAACCTGAGAAGCGGAAGTTGCAGTGAGTCATTGCACTCCAGCCTGGGCAACAAGAGTGAAACGCTGTCTCAAAAATAAAAATAAAATAAGATAGTCCAGGTGTGGTGGCCCATGCCTATAGTCCCAGCACTCTGGGAGGCTGAAGTGGGAGGATCACTTGAACCCAGGAGTTCGAGAGCAGCCTGGGCAACATAATGAGACCCGGTCTCTACAAAAAAATAAAAAATAAGGCCAGGCGCATTGGCTCATGCCTGTAATCCCAGCACTCTGGGAGGCTGAGGCGGGTGGATCTCCTGAGGTCGGGAGTTCGAGACCAGACTGACCAACATGGAGAAACCCCGTCTCTACTAAAAATACAAAATTAGCCAGGTATGTGGCATATACCCATAATCCCAGCTACTCGGGAGTCTGAGGCAAGAGAATCACTTGAACCTGCGAAGATGAAGATGGAGGTTGCAGTGAGTCGACAGCTTGCCATTCCACTCCAGCCTGGAAAACAAGAGCGAAACTCTGTCTCAAAAAATTAATTAATTAAATTAAAACAGCGTCTACTGAGAGCTGACTGCCAAGCACCCGATGAGTAGGGGCTGGTACCATTATCCCCATTCTACAGAGAAGGAAACCAATTATCAGTAGCAGTCCACAAGGCCTGGGAAGTTGCTGTCTCTTTCTAGGTGAACCTATTATCCAATTTCTAGTTAAAAAAAAATTTTTTTTTTGTCAAAATCAGGATCTCATTCTGTTGCCCAGGCTGGAGTGCAGTGGCGTGATCATAGCTCACTATAGTGTCAATCTCCTGGGTTCAAGTGATCCCCCGTCTTGGCCTCCTGTCGCTGGAACTACAAGTGTGCATTACCACGACCGGCATTCCAATTCTTTAGTCTCTACCAGGCTCTCATTCTGGATCCTGAAGGCATTTGAGTTTGCACTCTGGCTTAGCAAAAGCCAAGCACAGTGGCTTATGCCTGTAATTCCAGCACTTTGGGAAGTCGAGGCAGGAGGATCGCTTGGACAAAGGGATGCTTCCCATCCCAGGTGGGACAGAGCAGGATGGAACCAGATTTCAGCACAATACTTACAGCAGTGTGCAAGTAAAGACTTACCAATTGTTTATTTCTGGAATAAATTTAATATTTTTGAACTGCAGTTGACTGAGAGTAACTAAAACCAAAGAAAATGAAACCACGGGCTGGGGGGACTAACTCTATTCCTCTCACTTTGTGACGACGCAGAACCACAGAGGTTGACACCTTCCCGGCCAGGCATGGTGGCTCATGCCTGTAATCCTAGCACTTTGGGAGGCCGAGGTGGGTAGATCACCTGAGGTCAGGAGTTCAAACCCAGCCTGGCCATCATGGTGAAACCCCATCTTTAAAAAAAAGAAAGAAAAGACACCTTCCCAAGGCTGCATAGCCAGGAGATGGCATAGCCAGGATCTGAACTCGGGCAGCCAGGGTTCCAGGGTTCCTGCTGTCAGCCACCCTGCTCTGCTGCCTGTCAGCAGGGGACCTTGGCCAGTGCCTGCTCCTCCCCTAACCTCCCTTCTCTTCCCCCCGCAGGTGGTGGGCAGCTCCCTTCTCTTTGTGCACGACCACACCGGCCTCGCCAAGGTCTGGATGATCGACTTCGGCAAGACGGTGGCCTTGCCTGACCACCAGACGCTCAGCCACAGGCTGCCCTGGGCTGAGGGCAACCGTGAGGATGGCTACCTCTGGGGCCTGGACAACATGATCCGCCTCCTGCAGGGGCTGGCACAGAGCTGAGCTGCTCCGCCACCGCCAGGTTTACTAATTGGATGGCACCAGTCTGGCTGGAGGAGTCCCGAGATGCCATGGGGGGTCTGAGGTTGGCCAGGGACGGGAGAGGTTGTGTCATGTGCCACATGAGACCAACGTGGAAAGGTCTGAGGGGCCTTGGGAGACCAGGTACACCTGGCCCATCATGATGCAGGGGCTGTGGGGACCTGGAAGGAACATGATGAGGCAGTGAGTCAGAAAAACCAGAACAGGGTCCCCGGATCTGCCGGGAAGGTTTCTGAGGGGCTGCCAGAGGCCACAGCAAAAGCGTGCTGCCCTGAGAGCACTCAGTTCAGATGTCACAGGGACAGCGTGACAGGGGGCCTAAGGCTACACGAATCTTATGATCTGTCTCCCTGTCAGCCTCCAGGCTGCCAGCTAGCTGAGGCTGGGGACTGGGTCAAGCATCGTTGGTGAACAGATATAGGCGCCACTGGACCATTTGGGGAGAGTGACAGTCCTGTGTCTTCACTGGGGAGCCATTTGAGTGCTGAGTGACAAAAGGCCCAGAGGGCATTACCTTATGGGACTGGACGTGGCCTGAGGGCTGACACCGCTTGGGGGGCACAGTTCACTGAGGTCCTGCCCTGCCGTAGCCCTGTGGGATCCTCCGTGTTCCTCAGAGGACTCTGCTGACCTCCTGCAGACCCAAACCACAGCCACATACCAGCTTCTGTGCCAGCACTGACAGCAGAACCTTGCTCCTCTGCGCATTGGATCTGGCCTCAGGACGTCCTCCTCCTGCCTGACCCTCAGGCTTCTCTCTCCTTTCTCAGCCAAGGGCAGTGGCGGAAAGGAGGTTCAGAAGCAGGGAAAGCAGGCTTCCCCCTGCCTCTCAGAGCTGCTGCGCTCAGGAGGACCCCATCCAATCCCAGGCCCCTGCAGGGAAAAGCACAGGGTATGTGTCAGAGGCCACAACCCTGGGGTGTGGCTAACAGCCCCTCCACCCCCTCCTCCAGCACCCACAGCTAGGTCTTCCTGGCCCATGAGGCTGGGCTGGCGGACAGGTACCTACCTCTTCCCTAAGCTGAAGCTCCCACACTGTCTTCCAGGGCCGAGGGGACGCTCTCCTTTTCTACTGACCATCCTGATACTTATTTATATGAGGCAGTTGCTGGACGGGGTAGTACTGGAAGCAGGAGGCAGAATGGCTCTGCTGAGCCTCCCACCCGTGACGACACCCCAATAAACAGGACATTCAGAGTCAATATCGTGAAGCTTTTTCTTTTGCATCTGGAGTGTATCTGGGCACACGTGCTGGGTGGAGTAACAAGATAACAAGCAGTTTGGGAAAGAGGCAGGCCCCGAGCAGGCTACTTCACTCACTTGGCAGATCTGTACCTGGGCAGCTATTCTTGTGCCTGGATGTGTTGGACAATGCAGGGGACACAGTGGTGACCAAGGCTGCTCCAAGCCCTGGCTGGGATGGGGGATGCACAGGCAGGCTGATCAGGGCTGGGATGATGACACACATCCTCTTTACCCTGTCACTGGTTAGAAACACTGCACTGTGGCTGGGTGAGGGGGCTCACACCTGTAATCTCAGCACTTTGGGAGGCTGAGGCAGGTGGATCACCTGAGGTCAGGAGTTTGAGACCAGCCTGGCCAATATGGCAAAGCCCCATCTCTACAAAAAATACAAAGGATTAGTCAGGCATGGTGTTTGCATGCCTGTAGTCCCAGCTACTTGGGGGGCGGGGGCAGGAGAATCGCTTGAACCTGGGAGGTGGAGGCTGCAATGAGCTGACATTGCACCACTGCACTCCACCCTGGGCGACATAACGATACTCTTTATAAAAAAAAAAAAAAAAAAAAAAAAGGAACACAGCACTGTACAGTTTCCCTAAATGAGACTGGCTCAATTAGGGACAGAGCAGTGATCAAGACAGGCCTGTTCCTCCTATTTCAGAGTGGAGGGGCAGGTATTTGCAAAACTAGTAATCACATACACTCACTAGATATTTGCATGGGTGGATAGGGAAGTTTGTGGTCAGCACCGTAATGATCAGGGCAGCAGGACACAACCTGGCTGAGACACTGACTACCTAGCTTGAATCCTGACCCTGCCACTTGCTAGTCATGTGACCTTAGGCCAGTGATTCCACCTCTCCAGGCCTCAGTCTTGCCATCTGTCAAATGGGGGGCATCCAGCACCCCCCCTTACAGGGCTGCCAGATCTGCAGAGTTAACACAGAGGCACTGACACAGTTAACTGCTCTCAGATGGGCTTTAAAACAGTGAGGATGTGAGGTGGGGAGGGATGCCTAGACTGGGGCTGTGGACTCATCCCTGAGGTAGTGATACCTGAGCCCCGATGGAGAAGTTAGGGAGTAATCCTCAGCAAAAGGCTGGAGGACAGACTCAGTGCTCTGGGGATCTGAAAGGCCAGTATGACTGGGAGGGGGCAAGCATGAGGAAGAAGAGCCTGGGCTAAAGAGGGGTGAGCTGAGGCTGGCACAGTGTAGTGTCCCTGTCCTGTGAGCAGCAGAGGGCCCAGGCAGGAGGCTCCTTAGATATCTAGTGAGGTGACAGAGGCGGTCCTCAGTGACAAACGGACCGATGTGACATTCAGATGGGATAGGCAGGCACAGGGTCCTGCAGGGGGTGGCCCTGGGGTTGGGACAATGCCCAGGCTTGGGAGAGATGGAGTGGGGGTGGCCCTGATGAACGATCCCTTGGCTGGAGGCCCGAGACCCAGCTCAGACCTTGGGGTCATCACACGTAGAGAAGTGGCGGCACACTTCAAATGGTGACCAAGCTAGGCTGCAGCAAGGACCGGCTAATGGCTGGAGTCCTGCGGTCTGAGGAGCAGAGCCTGGCCACAGAGGCCAGCCCGCACCCCACCCGCCGGCACTACGTACACCCGGCCGTCAGTGGCCCTCGAGGGCGAGAAGTCTGTCAGCTGCAGGTTGCTCTCCCGGACTTGGTCGTAGTCCCATAGCTGATAGTGCCAACTCTTGCCCTGCTTAGACAGCAGGTAGACAGCTCCCGGGGAGCCCTCCTCTGGCAGGGACGGTGGCTGGCAGGGCACGCCCAGCACTGGGTAGAATAGGCCTGGCAGCTCGGGGTCCTCAGTGTAGCCGAGACTGGGAACAGCGGGAACACCCAGCAAGATCCCTGGGAGAGAGGAGGAGGTGGTGAGTGGCAGTGACTGAGCCACGACCAGGTGCACGCTAAGTTCCACCCCCTCCCAGCCCTCCAGGGTGGTGCGGCTTCCATTCCTAGGTTACAGTAACACTAGTGGCAGCCAGCAGAGTTGGGATTTGAACCCACCATGGCATCTGGCTCCAAAGCTGTAGGCGTTTTAAGTCTTGCCTCGCCTGGCCTGACAGCACAAGGAAGTGGGGAGGCAGCATTAGATGGAGCACATGTGGTCACCCGGTCATCTCCAGCCGTCCAGGGAAGAGAGGCTCCAGGAGGAGCTGTCAAGACCACACAGCCATAAAGAGGCTGAGCAGAGCCTCCCCCGGACCCCAGACCCCTGACATGGACCAACCTGGTCTTCTTTCAGGCAGGGGGAATGAGGAAGATGGTGCTGGTAATGCTTACAGAGACATGTTACATGCCAAGCCATTTTTTTTGTTTTTTTGCGATGGAGTCTTGCTCTGTTGCCCAGGCTGGAGTGCAGTGGCACGATCTCAGCTCACTGCAACCTCCACCTCCTGAGTCCAAGCAGTTCTCCTGCCTCAGCCTCCCAGGTAGCTGGGATTTCAGGCATACACTACCATACCTGGCTAATTTTTGTATTTTTCATAGAGACAGGGTATCACCATGTTGGCCAGGCTGGTCTCAAACTCCTGACCTCAAGCGATCCACTCACCTTGGCCTCCCAAAGTGCTGGTATTACAGGCGTGAGCCACTGCACCTGGCCAAGCCCTGTTCCAAGAGTGCTCTGTGCTCTGCCTACAAGGCAGCCTCATGAGGTGGGTACTACTGTTACCCTCAATTTCCAGATAGGGAAAAGAGCGGCCCAGAGAGGTGATGACACCTGCCCAGAGTCATAGAGCCTAGAAGTGGGCAGGCCAGGCCTGCAGCCCAGACTGTCTTGATCCTGAAATCTGTGCCCTGAGCTTCTGTTTGTAGAAGCTCCAACTGGCGGACACCTCGGCCCCAGCCTGCCCGGTGCTATGCCAAGTGTCCTGTGGGACTGCGATGCCCAGCTCTGGTCCCTGTCTTGAGTGCACAGCCTGGCTGGGGAGGCAGCAGCACAAGGGATGAGGATGCCAGGAGGGTTAATGGTGGCCGGGGAGACCTGGAATGAGGGGTGCAGGGATGAAGGAGGGGGAACCCACCTGCACTCACCGCCCAGTGGGCCTTGTGGCCCTTCCTCTGACACGGCTCATGGTTGAAGTCCTCATCATAGCTGGTGCTGGCATTAAGGTAAAAACAATGGTGTGGCCCAGGGACCCACCCTTCGCCAACCTTGCCCTTCTCCCTCCGAGGCCCTGGGATACGGGATGAGCAGGGGATGTCCAGTGACCAGGTGCTGCAGGACGAGGTCTCTGTTGGGACCGCCCAGGCCGCCGGAGAGCAGCTTAGCCTGGCAGCCCAACACCTCCTGGGCCAGCCTGCCCATGTCGGCCACTGCAGGGTGAGAGCACATAGAGGAGGCTCGCTTGTGTGGCCAGCACCATGTCGAGTTCCCACAGGGGACGACACTTCCGACCCTCACCATGACCTTCCACCCCTTGGTACACATGCAGAAAACGAGGCACAAAGAGCGTCAGTGGCTTGTCCACGGCCACAGCAAAGAGGTGGCAGACCTGGGTTTGCAACCCAGCAGCCAGCTCGAGTCCATCTTGTAACCTCTCTGCTCTACTAGGCAGTGGGAAGGGCCCGAAGAATGGAATGAGATTGCCTGATACGGCTGCCAGCACCCCACCCAGCCTCGTGAAGAGGTGACAGAGCACATGGTCACCCAACTCACCTGAGAACATCTCTCCCTGGGCCGTGTAGCCTCTTTCCATGGCTACCTGCACGAGTCTCTCCAGGGGGACGCCACTCGGGGGTGACAGGAGAGTACCTGCCATCCACAAGGCCACCAGCCCGCATCTGGGGACAGACAGGCCTATGTCACAGCCCCTTTACCGGGAAGCTGGAGCGGGGAAACAGGTTTGCTGCCCTGGAGGAGTTCCCTCCCATCTCCCAGGCCAGTGAGGGAGAGCTGACTCCCCTTCAGGGGAGAGGACGGCCAAGGCCAGAGCCCAGGGCTGGAGGGCTGGGGGTAGAAGAGTGGGGAGAGGTCACCTGAGCTTCCTGGGAGGAGGTGCCAAGGTGGAGTTACAGAGATGGACCAGGCTTATTCATTCACTCATTGGATGTTCCAACTATGTCTACTATGCAGGCACCCAGGAGCCTGGGTGGAAAGTTCCCCCTTTCCTTCCCTCCTCCTCCCACCAGGGAAAATCCACTTAGCTTCTCCTGATCAGTCCCTAAGAAGCCCAGCAAAGGGAGAATAAGGGCGGCGAAGGGGCTAGGGTCCCGCATCGGGGCACATACTGAGGGCCTTCTTGGATGAGGGACGGCAGGTCTGCACAGAAGAGGATCCACTGCAGGTCACCTCGGAACCTGAAGCAGAGCCATGCTCGGTCACCAGGGAGCCAGCTCTGAAGCACTTCCCACCTTGAGGTCTGGCTGGGAGCAGGGCAACCAGGAACGGTTAAGGAAACACCAGCCTGGCTGTCCTAAGGCTGAAGGCGGTTCCTGGTTCAGTCACTGACTTCCCCTCCTCAAGCCTCAGTTTCCTCATCTGGTTCGTGGGAATGGTCCTTCTGCCTGCCTGCTCCCTGTTCTCTCTCAGTTAATGAAGAGTGAGGAGCAAAGGGTGGCACTTTGTAACCAGGAGCCAGAGAGGTTTATCTGAGGAAACTTCTCAGAGGGGTATCTGTATATCCAACTCTCAGACAGGGTCTTGCTGTGTTGCCCAGGCTGGAGGGTAATGATGTAATCAAAGCTCACTTCAGCCTCGACCTCCCAGGGTCAAGTGATGCCCCTGCCTCAGCCTCCTGAGTAGCTAGGAGTATAGGCATGTACCACCATGTCAAGCTAATTCTTTTTATTTTATTTTTGAGATAGAGTTTCGCTCGTTTTGCTCAGGCTGGAGTACAACAGCACAATCTCAGCTCACTGCAACCTCTGCCTCCTGGGTTCAAGTGATTCTCCTGCCTCAGCCTCCTGAGTAGCTAGGATTACAGATGCTCACCACCATGCCCAGCTAATTTTGTATTTTTAGTAGAAACTGGGTTTCACCATGTTGCCAGGCTGGTCTTGAACTCCTGACCTCAGGTGATCCGCCCACCTCGGCCTCCCAAAGTGCTGGGATTACAGGAGTGAGCCACCATGCCTGACTCTTTTTATTTTTAGTAGAGATGAGGTCATGCTATATTGCCCAGGTTCCAAATTCTGTGATTTGTTTTTCCCTTCAAGTCTGTTTCTTCAGCTGTTCAACAGTGAAAATCCTTTAACTTTGGGGGAAAAAAACAAACCAGGTAACAACATGCTTAAGGTCTAAGATATCACCTTGATAGTGAATCTTTGTTCCCTGTGGGAGGACACTTAGACAGTTTGCTTACTACAGCCCTCCAGGGTTCAGAGCAATGTGCTTATCATTCCCTATATATATATATTTTTTTGAGACGGGAGTCTGGGCTTCAGTGAGCTGTGATCCAGCTACTGCATTCCAGCCTGGCAACAGAGTGAGATCCTGTCCCCAAAACAAAGAAACAAACAAAGAAACAAACAGCCTGGAGCCCTGCTGCCAGAGTTCAAACTGGACTCTTCCTCTTTTTCGCACTGGCTAAGAGGCTTCACTTCTATGAGCCTCAGTTTTCTCATCAGGAAAGTAAGACAATAATAGTTTTTGGGTTTTTTTTGAGACGGAGTTTTGCTCTTGTCTCCCAGGCTGGAGTGCAATGGCGCAACCTTGGCTCACTGCAATCTCCTCTTCCTGGGTTCAAGCAATTCTCCTGCCTCAGCCTCCCGAGTAGCTGGGATTACAGGCATGCACCACCAAGCCTGGCTAATTTTGTATTTTTAGTAGAGGCAGGGTTTCTCCATGTTGATCAGACTGGTCTCAAACTCCCAACCTCAGGTGATCCGCCCACCTTGGCCTCCCAAAGTGCTGGGATTACAGGCATGAGCCACCATGCCGGGTGACAATAAACGTTTCTACCTCATGAGGTTGTTGAGAGGATTCAATAAATTAATATTTAAACACTTAAAACAGTGCCTGATACAGGCTAGGCATGCAGTAAAGGGTGGCTGTAATTTGCATCAAATTTGCCTCATCTCAGTGGGGGCATATAGGGAAGATTATAAATGTGTCTGGAGGCTGGGCACGATGGCTCATGCCTGTAATCCTAGCACTTTGGGAGGCCAAGGTAGGTAGACCACCTGAGGTCAGGAGTTCAAGACCAGCTTGGCCAACATAGCAAAACCCCATCTCTACTAAAAATACAAAAATTAGCTGGGCAGGGTGGCGGGCACCTATAATCCCAGCTACTTGGGAGGCAGAAGCAGCAGAATCGCTTGAACCCGGGGTGGGGGTGGGGGTGAGGGGGAATAGCAGGGGCTGAGGTTGCAGTGAGCTGAGATCGTGCCAGTTCACTCCAGCCTGGATGAAAGAGGGAAACTCCATTAAAAAAAATGTGTCCAGAGAACTTGGAGTTTCAATGTGAGTCCAGGCAACTCATTTCTCCCTTTTTCCTTCAGCCAGGCAATCACTAAACCTCAGTCCCATGGCCCCAGGCCAGGTCTGGTGCTCTCCTTTGCCTTCCCACCTGGGTCCCTGGATGCTCCAGTTTCCTGGAGTCTCCTAAGGATCACTTCCACAGGCAGCCTCCCTCCCTGCACAGAGCCTTTCCAGGACCCCGCCATGCCCTCAGGACAGTCCCAGTCCCTTCACACATCCTCACAGCGCTCTGTTCTGCGTGGCTGGCTCTGCCCGCTTTCACAGCCCCATGTTTGCCACTTCCCCCGGCAAGTTAAGGACATATTTGCAGTTCCTTGAATAGAACACGTCCTCATTTCACTCCAGGCCCCTGCACAAGCGGTTTACTCTCATTGCACAGTCTTTGCACTACTTGCTCAACAGCTCTCAGGGTTCCTCTTGTCCAAGAAGTTCCCCCTGACTCTCCAGCCTGGGTCAGGCACTCCTCTGGACTTTGTCATGACAGCCCTGACCACTCTGGGTTGTCACTGTCTGGAGGAGTGGAGGAGTCTGTCTCCCCCACTAGACTGGGCACTTTTTTTTTTTTTTGAGACAGTTCTCGCTCTGTCATCCAGGCTGGAGGGCAGTGGTGCGATCTTGGCTCACTGCAACCTCCGCCTCCAGTGTTCAAGCAATTCTCCTGCCTTAGCCTCCCTAGTAGCTGGGACTACAGCTGCACGCCACTACACCTGGCTAATTTTTGTGTTTTTAGTAGAGATGGGGTTTCACCATATTGGTCAGGCTGGTCTCCAACTCCTGACCTCAGGTGATCCGCCTGCCTCGGCCTCCCAAAGCAGCTGGGATTACAGGCACCAGCCACCACGTCAGGGTCTGGACGGGGCACTTGTGAGAACAGCTTCTTAACTGCTGGAGGCACACCACCACAGAAGGGGTCTACGTGGGGGCCTAAGGAGTCAGGCTGTTTGATCTTGAGGACATGGGGACCCCCCAAGAGATGGCTGAAGTGATCTGCGGAGAAGTGACTGGGGCAGAGCCTGGGTGGTGGGTGGGGTATGGAGACCCTACCGGTCCTTGTGCAGCTTGAGGAGCCTCTTCACATCTTCTCTGCCCTTGGGGACCGGGCCAGCCTTCTCCAAGGCCTCCTTCAGGAGCTGGCTCTTCTCCAGGCCGAACACATGAGGGCGAGCAGGCCCAGTGGCAGCGGGTGGAGGCGGCAGTGGGGGCGGTGGGGGAACAGGGGTTTGCTGACCCCAGGGAGAGGATGGAAAAGCTAAAAAGTCCAGGGGACTTGGGGGTAGAGGAGGAGGTGGAATGCTGCTGGCTTGGGGTACTGGGGTTCTTGGAGGAGGGATTGGTGATTTTAGAGGAGGAGAGCTTGGTGAAGTCATTTTGGGGTCTACAGGAGGTGCTGAGGGGTTCAGAAAGTGGGGAGGGAGAGATCCTCCAAGAGGAAAGTTTAAAAGTTTAAGAGCTGAATTCCAGAATCTGGGGGCAGAGCGGTGGCTGTGAAAGGACCAGGGCTAACATTTGAAACCGTGGGAGCAGGAATTGCGAGGCTGACTCCAGTCTTAAGGCACCTGACGGTCAACAGGGTGGGGTCCTTCAATCCGGAACCCGATCAGTGGTACGGGCCGGGACGGGTTGGGTTACCTCGGGAGGCTTAGGTGGAGAGTTAGTAGGAGTTAACTCATTCTTTGGGGCTGAATGTTAAACAAGGGTAAGTTTGGGATATGAAGCCTCAGACCTAGAGTGAGGTGCCTGAACGGTGCGACTTAGGGGCCCGGGGCTAAAGATTCGGAGAACTTAGGCTCAGTCCCCTCACACATCCCAGGCCCGAGTTCGGAACCTTTGAGCTGACCTTTTGAGTCAGAGGCAAGAGGTCAAAAGACACCTGGCAAGGAAAGTGGCCTAGTTGTGGAGAAGGTCCTGGAGTCAGAGCAATAAAAAACCTCTGGGGGTTGGAGAAGACTCAGAGATCAGAGGCTGGAGGGCGCCGTGATAACCGGTGGAACAGGCAAAGGAGTCAGTAAGTGAGCCGCCCACTCCCGCAAAATGGCGGCCCCCGCACACCCCCTTTCCCATATCATGTGGTATCACCCTCAATAGTGCCCGCCCATTTGGCGATCACGTGACAGTAAACGCAGCTCACGAGGGGAAGAGGCGGGGCTTCAAACAGGCTTGCCTCCGGAAGACACCGCAGCGCGAAACGCGTCCCGATTGGCAAAACACTCGTGACCTTCACTGATTGGTCCGTAGACCCGGGAGCTACGGAAGGAGGTGGGCTTGTCGAAAGTGGGGCGGGGTTTTTCTACCTAGGCAGGAACCCAAATACCGTTTTGATTGGCAAGAACTGAGCCTAGAAACGAGTCTTGCTCTGATTGGTCAAGCTACTGAGTTTCCGCGCGGGGATTGGCTGGCAGAAAGGTAGAGGCGGGGCCAGGAGAGAAAGCTTTGTCGTTTGGTCTCTGAAAAGTAGCAGGCGCCGCTTGAGAAAACTGCAGCCCCGTCGGAAGGTAACCTCGGGCGCAGACGAACATCGGCGGAGGGCGGGCGGTGCACTTGGCGTCCGGGCCTTCATGGGCCCGTCTGAGGAAACTTTTCTGCCGCTAGAAGCCAGGGTGCCCAATACCCGTCCTTTCTTCCTTTACTGGCTCTTACGTCCGGGTTTTTTCTCCCGGATTGCCCTTCGGATGCGTGGGCCAATGGGAATCGCCATTTAGGGAGCTCCGCCCACTGGATCGCGTAGAGCATCCTGGAACTCGTAGTAAATCTCTCGAGAGTTCCCTCAGCACGCGGGCTCCAGAAGCGGGTCCTACGCACGCTTTGTTGCCCACGCAGTGCCTCCGTCCTTCCCACTCCCGCCTTACCTGACTTCCTCTCGGGAGGAAGATCCTTGAGCAGCCCATTAAGCCAACGTTGGGACGAAGGATTTGGAGAAAACCAGGGCTAAAGTCACGTTTTTCCTCCTTTAAGCCTTACCTCGACACTTCACTCCATGGCAGTTCCCGAGACCCGCCCTAACCACACAATTTATATCAACAACCTCAATGAGAAGATCAAGAAGGATGGTGAGTTCTCGGGATAGTCCGCACTCCAGGCTGTCCCGCACGGGCTGGTCTCCCTTCCACCCCCTGCACCTGCTTCTCTTTCTCAGTGTTCGTTCAAGCAAACTGTTCCAGTGAACCCTTTGGCCTTTACACAAACGACTTCCTCTGTCTTCAACACTCATTAGTTCATCTTACACTCTGCCCTTTAACCTGGTCACCGTTGCTCATCTTACAAGGTTTCAGGTCACAGGACCCCTCCTCCAGGAAGCCTTTCCTATCCCGCGTCCCTTCACGTGGCTGCCCTGACTTCCTCCCATCAAGCCCTGATTCCTCTGGGCTGTCGTGGGGCTCTCTCTCCTCCCAGTGGCCTTTGAGCTCCTTGAGGGCAACGCCTGGGGCTTCTTGGTCACCGGCGTTTTCCGTGATCAGCCCACAGTGAAAATGTGCCGTACTGGTGGCTAACGCGCTGTATCATGGGCTGGTCTATGCGCTTTTATATTAATCTTTGTTACATTTAATCCTCAACACAAGCCTGTAGGAAGAAGGCTATTGTTATTCCCATTCCTTAAGTAAGAAGCTGAGACTGGGGTGATGTGACTTGCCCTGGGTCACATAGCAAGTAAAGTGGTTGCAGCCACAGGTATATAACTCAGTTTTTGGCCGGGGCGTGGTGGCTCAGGCCTGTAAGCGCAACACTTTGGGAGGCTGAGGCAGGATCACTTAAACACAGGAGTTCAAGATCAGCCTGGGCAACAAAGCGAGATCTTGTCTCTTAAAAAAAAAAAAAAATCCTGGGCATGAGTGGGTCAGGTCTGTGGTCCAGCTACTCAGGAGGCTGAGGTGGGAGGTCGCTTGAGCTACAGAGGTTGAGGCTGCAGTAAGCTATGATTGTACTGCTGCACTGCAGCCTGGGCAGAGCAAGAACCTATGTAAAAAAAAGAACTCAATTATTGAAATTGGCAAGACTCTACTGCTTTCTCAAGTAAATTTTCACCTTTATTGAACCTCATTTTCTGTGTCTGAAAACTGAACAAAGTCATAATACCTTCTTTGCATGGATGTTGGGGGAAATTAAATTAGCTCAATCTCGAAGTGTTTCTGTTTTATGGCACCTGGCAGCTAGGAAGGGCTGGATAAATGTTAGCTCTTATCACCTCAAGAAAATTGTCAGGAGAAGTAAAGGAGCTTGCTGGGTGGGATTCAGTTTGAGGTCACCAGTGAAGTTGCTCTTGAGGAAAGCAACGCCTGTAATCCCAACACTTTGGGAGGCGGAGGTGGGTGGATCATTTAAAGCCAGGAGTTCGAGACCAGCCTGGCCAACATGGTGAAACCCTGTCTTTACTAAAAATACAGAAATTAGCCGGGTGTGGCGGTGCATGTCTGTAGCCCCAGCTACTTGGGAGGTTGAGGCAGGAGAATCACTTGAAACCCAGGAAGCAGTGGTCTTTTTTTTTTTTTTTTTTTTTTTTTTTGCAGTTCTTTACTTTTTCCCTCCCAGAACATGGGAAGGAAGGAGAGGTGTTAGTGCGCTGAGATCGCACCACTGTGCTCCAGCCAGGGCGATAGCGTGAGACTGTCTCAAAAAAAAAAAAAACAGAAGACAAAACCAGGAATGTAAATTTTGCATATGCTTTTAGAGTGTGCTACCCAACCAGTATCAGGCAGTCCTGGGGACACACTGGCGACATAGAATCCTGGTTTTATTTATTTATTTTGAGATGGAGTTTTACTCTTATTGCCCAGGCTGGAGTGCAATGGGGCGATCTCAGCTCACCCCAACCTCCACCTTCTGGTTTCAAGCATTTCTCCTTCCTCAGCCTCCTGAGTAGCTGGGATTATAGGCATGCGCCACCAAACCCAGCTGATTTTGTATTTTTAGTAGAGATGGGGTTTCTTCATTGTTGGTCAGGCTGGTGTCCAACTCCTGACCTCAGGTGATCCGCCCACCTTGGCCTCCCAAAGTTTACAGGTATGAGCCATCATGCCCAGCCCAAACCCTGATTCTTTAGGACAGTGACAGCCCATAATAGTCAGGGCCATGATGCAGGAAACTTAGGCAGAGTGTTGAGGGCTAGGATTGTAATCCCAGCATTTTGGAAGTCCAAGGTGGGCAGATCATGAGGTGGGGAATTCGAGACCAGCTTGGCCAACATGGTGAAAACCCGTCTCTACTAAAAATACAAAAAATTAGCCGGGTGTGGTGTTGGGCACCTGTAATTCCAGCTACTCAGGAGGTTGAGGCAGGAGAATTGCTTGAACCCGGGCGGTGGAGGTTGCAATGGGCTGAGATTGTACCACTGCACTCCAGCCCAGGAAGCAGTGTGAGACTCTGTCTCAAAAAAAAAAAAAAAAAAAGACAAAGACAGAGGGATCCATTCAGCTTCCTAGAAAAGGTGACATTTTGGACAGCCTACTAGGTAGAGGAAGCAGTATTTATGTTACAGTGAGGGAGAAGAGTGTTTCAGCTTCCTAGAAAAGGTGACATTTTGGACAGCCTACTAGGTAGAGGAAGCAGTATTTATGTTACAGTGAGGGAGAAGAGTGTTCTAACTTGGGCCAGCCTGTGCAGATGTTTAGGGGCAAAAGAGCCTGGCGCATGCTGGGTATTAGAAGTAGTTTTGTGGGCCTGAGGCCTAGAGGCCTGTAAATCATGGAGAAGCTTCCAATGAGCTGTGCACTGTTGGCTCATGGCTGCGAGGCACTGGGCTTGGTCTTGAGGGTGCTGGGGAGCCAGAGCGCTTCCCTGTCCTGCCTGCCTCCCTCGTGGAATCTCCTCCCAGCTGTGAAGGGTAAATGCGAATGGGTGAGGGCGGTGCTGGACAGTAGAGGCCCAGAATCCAGTGGAGTGAGTGAAGTCTGAGCGAGTTTCGTGGGGTGGAGTATGAAGAGGAAAACCAGAAATGTCACCACCCGGAGAATTTTTGGCTAATTACTTAAAAGTTAGCCTTGACCACTCACTGTCCCTGCCGCCACCCAATCTACACACATTTTCTTGCTTCTTTCCTAGCGTGGTGTATAATTTACCCAGTGACTTCTGCTTCGGCTCAGCTTTTTTTTTTTTTTTTTTTTTTTGAAACAGAGTCTCTGTCACTCAGGCTGGAGTGCAGTGACATCATCTCTGCTCACTGCAACTTTTGCCTCCCTGGTTCAAGCAATTCTCCTGCCTCAGCCTCCTGAGTAGCTGGGATTGCAGGTGCACGCCCACCACACCTGGCTAATTTTTTTTGTTTTGTATTTTTAGTTGAGACAGGGTTTCACCATGTTGGCCAGGCTGGTCTTGAACTCCTAACCTCAAGTGATCGGCCTCCCAAAGTGCTGGAATTATAGGCATGAGCCACCACACCTGGCCAGGATTTTTTTTTTTGGCGGGAGAGGGGTCAAAGACAAGATTTCACTATCATTAAGGTTGGAGTGTAGTGGTGCGATTATGGCTCACTACAACTGCTGCCTCCCAGTCTAGAGTGATCCTCCCATCTCAGCCTCCCAAGTAGCTGTGACCACAAGACATGAGCCACCATGCCTGGCTAATTTTTGTATCTTTTGTAGAGATGGAGTTTCGCCATATTGCCCATGCTGGTCTTGAACTCCTGAGTGCAAAGTATCTGCCTGTCTCGGCCTCCCTAAGTGCTGGGATTACAGGTGTGAGTCACCACGCTTGGCCATCTCAGCCATCTTCTTTGCATAAGACATTGTTACCCTTTGCAGACCTGGGTTGTGAGAGGGAGACCATCCTTTCTGAGCTGAAACCCACTTGGTGTTAAGTGAGACCCTTTGCTGGTGAGATGCGGGCAGTACTGGGTTCAGATGGAGTATGTGGACTGGGTTCTGCCATGCCCTTCCTTGTGCCCTCTAGATATGCGCCCTGGGCCAGTGAGACATTTTCTGAGAACCTGTTTCCATGTGAGTAAAGTTGGGACAGTCATAGTTGCCACCTCATAGGGTTGTTGTGAGGAAGTGAAGTTGTTTCTATAAAGCATTTAATGGAGATGTGGTGACTCACGCCTATAATCCCAGCAGTTTGGGAAGCCAAGGCAGGAGGATTGCTGGAGCCCAGGAGTTCGAGATCAACCTGGGCAACATAGGAGACCATGTCTACAAAAAATAAAAAATTAGCCATGCGTGGTGTTGCATACCTGTAGTCCTAGCTCCTTTGGAGGCTGAGGTGGGAAGATTGCTTGAGCCTGGGAGGTCAAGCCTGCAGTAAGCTATCATCATGCCACTGAACTCCAGCCTGGGCAATAGAATGATACCCTGTCTTTAAAAAAACAAGCACTTGATGGTATCTTAAGTCAAATGTTTGTAGCCACCCAAGTTAATGTCTCACGACAGGAGGCGGGAAATAGCCACGAAAGAACAGGAAGTAGAGTAAGAGTGACATGGGAAGACATTTAGAAATGTGATCAGAGGTGACAGCATTTCCTCTGAGACCTGGGTGACTAGAAGGAGGCCGCCAGGTAAACCTCAAGGGAGTGATGTTCAGGTAAAGGGAGCAGCCAGTGCAAAGGCCCTGGGGCAGAATTGGTGTCTCAGGCCTGGGGGCTAAGTGTGGTTGGGGAGCCAGGTGAAATGTGGGCAGGGATGATGAGGTGGGGAAAATTTGCCAGGGCCAAGTCATGCAGGCCTGTGTCAGGGTGCTGTTGGCAATGAAAAGAATCACTTATATCTGTTGAGCATTTACTACGTGCCAGATGCTGTTCTGAGCACTTTGCATGTATGTGCACGTGTTCCTTACATAGTACCCTCTGGGGTAGGTACTGTTACTGTCCACATCTTAGAGAAGTGTATACTTGGCCACTTGAGTGGTTCCTGGCTGCTTCTGTGATTATTAGGTCTTCAGAGATTGTGGACTCGGCATTCTGGGTACCCCAGGAATTGGCTGATGGTCTTCCATCTTGGCTGTACTTCTTCTGAAAGGGGGAGCTCAAAGGTCTTCTCTTTCGCCACTGCAGAGCTCAAGAAGTCCCTGTACGCCATCTTCTCCCAGTTTGGCCAGATCCTGGATATCCTGGTGTCACGGAGCCTGAAGATGAGGGGCCAGGCCTTTGTCATCTTCAAGGAGGTCAGCAGCGCCACCAACGCCCTGCGCTCCATGCAGGGCTTCCCCTTCTATGACAAGCCCATGGTGAGTGTTGTGGGCATGGAGGCTGGGTGTGGGTGTGTGAAATGTTACAGGAGACTGGCCGGGCCTGGAGTCGAGGAGGGGATATGAGGGTTAATTCGCCAGCGTGAGGCTGGACCGAGCTCCACTGCACCTTGCCTCATTTCAAAATTTTTTTTTCTTTTTTTTTGGCTAGGCACCATGGCTCATGCCTGTAATCCCAGCACTTTTTTTTTCTTTGTTTTGAGATGGAGTTTTGCTATTGTTGCCCGGGCTGGAGTGCAATGGCCTGATCTCAGCTCACTGCAACCTCCGCTTCCCAAGTTCACGTGATTCTCCTGCCTCAACCTTCCAAGTAGCTGGGATTACAGGTGTGTGCCATCACACCTGGCTAAATTTTTTTAATTTTTAGTACAGACGGGGTTTCTCCATGTTGGTCAGGCTGGTCTTGATTACAGGTATGTGCCACCATACCTGGCTAATTTTTAAATATTTTTAGTAGAGACAGGGTTTCTCCATGTAAGACAGGATGGTCTTGAACTCCTGAGCTCAGGTGATCTGCCTACACCTCAGCCTCGCAAAGTGTTACAGTTGTGAGCCACCATGCCTGGCTTTTTTTTTTTTTTGGAGACAGAGTCTTGCTCTGTTGCCCAGGTTGGAGTGCAGTGGTGTGATCTCAGCTCACTGCAACCTTCACCTCCCGGTTTCAAGTTATTCTCCTACCTCAGTCTCCTGAGTAGCTGGGAATACAGGTGTACACCACTATGCCCAGCTAATTTTTGTATTTTGGATGGAAATGGGGTTTTGCCATGTTGGTCAAACTGGTCTCAACCTCCTGGCCCCTGATAAGGTCCGATTTTGAATCTTGGCAATTGGGCTCTGAATCCATGCCCTTAACCCATTCTGCTCTCTGCTTGGTAGCGTATCCAGTATGCCAAGACCGACTCAGATATCATTGCCAAGATGAAAGGCACCTTTGTGGAGCGGGATCGCAAGCGGGAGAAGAGAAAGCCCAAGAGCCAGGAGACCCCACCCGCCAAGAAGGCTGTGCAGGGCGGGGCTGCTGCCCCCGTGGTGGGAGCCGTGCAGGGGCCTGTCCCGGTAAGCCAGCGTCAGCAGACCAGCCCTCCCACTGACAGGCTTTCCTTAGCCACATGGACTGGCTTTGAGACAGGGTGGGGAGAGTTCTCCCCTTGGGGCTTCAGACCCCTCCTTTCCATTTCCTTGTAGAGATTATGTGTCTGTCCCTCTCTAGGGGCTGCTGAGCACCAGATGATTCTCTCTCCACTCAAAACCCCTGGTCCCTGTCCGTGTGACTGTTTCTCAAGGTCTTTCTTTCTTCATGGCTATGATTTTGTTGCCTGTGTCTTTTTTTTTTTTTTTTTTGAGATGGAGTCTCTGTCGCCCAGGCTGGAGTGCAGTGGTGTGATCTTGGCTCACTGCAATCTCCACCTCTCAGGTTCAAGCAGTTCTCCTGCCTCAGGCTCCCGAGTAGCTGGGACTACAGGCATGTGCCACCACGCCTGACTAATTTTTGTATTTTTAGTAGAGATGGGGTTTAACTGTATTGGCCAGGCCGGTCTTGAACTCCTGACCTCTTGATCTACCCGCCTCGGCCTCCCAAAGTGCTGGGATTACAGGGATGAGCCACCGGGCCTGGCGGCTGTCTTTTAAGTCATTGTGCATGTAGAAAATCCAAGTATCTACTAAGCAATTGTTTAGATTAATTTAGAAAGATCACTGGGTGTAAGGGCAATATGGAAAAAATCAGTTTTATTACGTATTTATTATTATTTTGAGACAGAGTTTTGGTCTTACTGCTCAAGCTGGAGTACAATGGCATGATTTCGGCTCACTGCAACCTCAGCCTCCCAGGTTCAAGTGATTCTCCTGCCTCAGCCTCCCTAGTAAGTGGGACTACTGGTGGGTGCCACCATGCCAGGCTAATTTTTTGTATTTTTTTTTTTTTAATAGAGATGGGGTTTCACCACGTTTGCCAGGCTGGTCTTGAACTCCTGGCTTCAAGTGATCCACCCACCTCGGCCTCCCGAAGTGCTGGGATTACTGGCATGAGCCACTGCATCCAGCCCTCACACAATGAAGTTTCTAGAAGAAAACAGGAAAATGTCTTCATGACCTTGGTGACAGCATGAAAAGTGTAAACATCCTGTTTTCCAAACAGGATACAAAGAGCACTAAGTACAAAAGAAAAGATGGACCAGGCCAGGTGCGGTGGCTCACACTTGTAATCTCAGCACTTTGGGAGGCCGAGGCGAGTGGATCACGAGATCAGGAGTTCAAGACCAGCCTGGCCAACACAGTGAAACCCTATCTTTACTAAAAATACAAAAATTAACTGGGCATGATGGCGGACACCTGTAATTCCAGCTACTTGGGAGGTTGAAGCAGGAGAATCACTTGAACCCAGGAGGTGGGGATTGCAGGGAGCCGAGATCACACCACTGCCCTCTAGTCTGGGCAATGGAGCAGGACTCCGTCTCAAAAAAATAAAATAAAATAAAAGATAGACGAACGGGGCCCACTCCTTGGGTCTCTGAGCCTATGTGTCTCTCTGGCTTTTGTCTGTGGCTCTGGCTCTGACTGAGTTGTGCTCTGTTCATTGCCACTCACTCTTTCTCCAGGTCGCCAGTGGTGTCTGGATTACTGTGGGTTCCTCTTGTTAACCTCTCTCGTCTTCACTGCACCCAGTTTTCTGTCTACTTCTGACTTCAGACTGTGACTGCAGCCCGTCTGTGCTGCCTGCTATCTGCTGCCTTCCCTCTTCCCCTTGCTGTCATGCGTTCCGTTCTGCACCTGCCCTGACCGTCCCTTGCCATCTCTGCCCTCATTTGTTTTTGTTTTTATGTTTTGGGACAGAGCCTCACTCTGTCGCCCAGGCTGGAGGGCCGTGGTGCAGTCTCGGTTCACTGCAACCTCCGCCTCCCAGGTTCAAGCGATTCCCCTGCTTCGTCCTCCTGAGTAGCTGAAATTACAGGCATGCACCACCACACCTGGCTAATTTTTTGTATTTTAGTAGAGACAGGGTTTCACCATGTTGGCCAGGATGGTCTCTATCTCCTGACCATGTGATCCACATGTCTTGGTGTCCCAAAATGTTGGGATTACAGGCGTGAGCCACTGCACCCAGCCTGCTTTTGTTTTTTAAGAGATAGCATCTTGCTCTGCCTCCCAGGCTGGAGTGCTATGGCACAATCATGGCTCACTGCACACGGTCTTGACCTCCCGGGTTCAAGCTATCCTCCCACCTCAGCCTCCTAAATAGCTGGGACTATAGGGGTATGCCACTGCACCTGGGGAGTTTTTAAGTTAGCTCTTTCTGATTTAATGTGCCACTAGACCCTGGGTTGGTTTTGCTCTGTCTGGCCCTCTCTGGGTGCCTTTTTCGTCTCTTTGTGGGTGTTTTTCCTTGCATTGCTCAACCAGTGGGTTTCCTCTCCTGGCCTCTTTGCCTCCTGGGGACGTTGTAACCACGCGCTCTCCTTCCTTGCCCCACAGGGCATGCCACCAATGACTCAGGCACCGCGCATCATGCATCACATGCCAGGCCAGCCGCCCTACATGCCACCCCCTGGCATGATCCCCCCACCAGGCCTTGCACCTGGCCAGATCCCGCCAGGGGCCATGCCCCCACAGCAGCTCATGCCAGGACAGATGCCCCCTGCACAGCCTGTGAGTATCTAGTCCAGTCCCCACCCCACCAGGTCTCATATAAATAGAATACAGGACTAGAAAGGGACCAGCTTGGGGGGCTGTTGTAGGTTGGGTGGTCTGGGCAGGCCCCCTGAAGGGGTGGTACTGATCAATGAGGATGTAGCAGTGGGGGTGGGCCCTGGGCGGAGAGGAATCGGCATGCTGGTTGGAGGGACCAGAAGGTTAGGGCAGGCTGGAGCGGGGCCAGCACGTCTGTTCATTCCGTGAGCTATCGAGCGCCTGCTTATGCGCCAGGCCCTGGGCTGCACCGTAGCGATGCAGCAGGGACTGCGACAGAAACCTCTGCTCTCCTGTAGCCTACAGTCTGCAGGGGGAAAGGGGTGGGGGACAGACGGCAACAGTATGTGGTGCATTGGGTGGAAGTACCAGAATGAATCCATGCAGTGTGAGCGATGGAGGAAGGGGCAGTAATGGGGTCCCCAACTAGGCTCAGGGCTCCTGTGTTCACCGGCTCCCCCACACCCCCACAGCTTTCCGAGAATCCACCGAATCACATCTTGTTCCTCACCAACCTGCCAGAGGAGACCAATGAGCTTATGCTGTCCATGCTTTTCAATCAGTAAGTGGGACCTGTGGCTGGGTGGTCCCTGGAGGGTGATGGGCAGGAGGCATCTCCATGGGAACAGGCCTCAGAACTCTGCCAGCAGAGCCCTGAGCCAAATATGGCTTTGCAGGAGGGACAGTGACCAAAGATGTGAAAGGAGGAGGCTGTGGCTGGGCCCATGGCCTTTGGGGACATGGTGATGAGGCTGGAAAAGTCACCATGGCTAGGGCTTGTGGCCTTTTTCAGCCTTAATTGAGGGCTGAGGGAGTCCGGGCTCTGGGCCTCATTTTCCCAGCCCCTAAAATGGAGCCATGCAAGGCAAGGTGCATGTAACACTACATCAAGACGTCTTTGAGCACTGGCTATAAGACTGGCAGAAGTCAGCGTGCTCAAAAACAGCAAATGTGGGAGATGGGGCCGTGCGGACTCTTGTGCCTGGTGTCAGGGTAGAGTCCAGTGTGGCAGATGTGTAGAGGGGCTGTTCACCGTTGAATGAAGCTGTGGGTGTGAGTTCGTCTGGTGGTTCTGTTTCAGGGGCTGTGAATGGGGCATTCATCACAGTATTTGTGGTGGGGGTTGGGAGGCTGTCTGTAAGAAGAGATGGGTCTCATGCAGACGCTCACCAGGCTGCACTGTGTGACACTTAGAAGAACAGAAAGCGCAACTTTTTTTGGTTGTTTTTGAGACGGAGTCTCACTCTGTCACCCAGGCTGTAGTGCAGTGGTGTGATCTCCGCTTACTGCAACCTCTGCCTCCCGGGGTCAAGCAATTCTTCTGCTTCCGCGTCCCGAATAGCTGGGACTGCAGGTGCCCACCACCACGCCCTGCTAATTTTTGTATTTTCAGTGCAGACAGGGTTTTACCATATTGGCCAGGCTGGTCTCAAACTTCGACCTTGTGATCCGCCCGCCTAGGCCTCCCAAAGTGCTAGGATTACAGGCGTCAGCCACTGCGCCTGGCAAGAAAGCACAACTTTATAATAGTGCTGAGAGGAGATTGTGAGAACCCGAAAAAAGTAGAAAAGCAATACCACACGTGCAGCATGCCCACAAAGCGGTATATTTTGTAAACATGCTAATGGAAAATAGGATACCTAGTAAACATGAGGATGGTTGCTTAATGGAGAAAAGTATGGAATGAAAAGAGGGAAATTAGAGAAACAGCATATCAGAAAAGTGAAGGTAAGGCCAGGCGCGGTGGCTCATGCCTGTATTCCTAGTATCTTAGGAGGCTGAGGCGGGCAGATCACTTGAGATCAGGAGTTTGAGACCAGCATAGCCAACATGGTGAAACCCCATCTCTACTAAAAATAGAAAAGAAAACTGAACAAAGGGAGGGTACCAATTATTGTTGGTGTGGCAGGGTGGGGGGTATGATTTAGGAAGGGCCTGGGGGTCCACAGTGTACTATTTGCAGATGCATGGGTGCTTATATTAAAATTTTTCGTGAAATGCTATGTTTACGTTAGAGTTTTTCAGTTGAGTGCTACCTACATTTTGGGCTGGATAATTGGTATTAATGGGGCGCTGTCCTGTGCATTGGAGGCTATTCGGCATCATTTTTGACTTGTGTCCACTCGATGCCAGCCTGTTAGGGGGAAATGCTGAGTCCCTGAGGTCTCTCATTCTCTTCCAGATTCCCTGGCTTCAAGGAGGTCCGCCTGGTCCCCGGGCGGCATGACATCGCCTTCGTGGAGTTCGACAATGAGGTACAGGCAGGGGCAGCTCGAGATGCCCTGCAGGGCTTTAAGATCACCCAGAACAACGCCATGAAGATCTCCTTTGCCAAGAAGTAGCACATTTTCCCCCTCTGTGCCTGCCCCTTCCCCCATTCTGGGGCTACCCCTTTCCCCCTTGGCTCAGCCCCCTGAAGGTAAGTCCCCCTTGGGGGCCTCCTTGGAGCCGTGTGTGAGTGAGTGGTCGCCACACAGCATTGTACCCAGAGTCTGTCCCCAGACATTGCACCTGGCGCTGTTAGGCCGGAATTAAAGTGGTTCTTTGAGGTTTGGTTTTTCACAATCATTTGTCTGATTTTCTTGCTCTCCCTGGTTCCTTTCCCTCCACCTCACCAGCACATCCTGGGTTTTTTGACCTCTTGGCATTTTGAGGTTTGCATCCCTGGGGAAACACAGGATAGTGTAGTAATATTGTTCAAACTTAGGTTACAGTTACTGCTTTGGCAGTTTTGTATATTGTCCCCATTCACAGCAGGAAATGGAATCCTAGGTCAGGAAATGGAAAGTCAGGGCTGCCATGTACAGTTAGGCAGGTTGGGTACTGCACAAGAATGCCACCTTTAAGGGCACACCATGCACTTTGTAGGCTTATCTGTCTATGCCACCAGTTTTCTGACACATGACAAGTGTGTTCAGGAAGAGGTGTTCCTTCACCTTTTTCTACTCACAAAAGCGCAGTCTGGGCTGGGCACAGTGGCTCACACCTGTAATCCCAGCACTTTGGGAAGCCGAGGCGGGCGGATCACGAGGTCAAGAGATCAAGACTATCCTGGTACCGGATGTGGTGGCTAACGCCTGTAATTCCAGCACTTTGGGAGGCTGAGGCAGGCAGATCACCTGAAGTTGGGATTTCAAGACCAGCCTGACCAACATGGAGAAACCCGTCTCTACTTAAAAAAAAAAAAAATTAGCCAGAAATGGTGGCACATGTCTGTAATCCCAGCTACTCGTCGGTGGGGGGCAGGTGGGCTGAGGCAGGAGAATCCTTGAACCTGGCAGGCAGAGGTTGTGGTGAGCCGAGATGGTGCCATTGCACTCCAGCCTGGGCGACAAGTGAAAATCCGCCTCAAAAAAAAAAAAAAAAAATCTCGCTAACACGGTGAAACCGTCTCTACTAAAAATGCAAAATATTAGCCAGGCCCTGTGGCATGCACCTGTAGTCCCAGCTACTCAGGAGGCTGAGACGGGAGAATCACTTGAACCCAGGAGGTGGAGGTTGCAGTGAGCCGAGATTGCGCCACTGCACTCCAGCCTGGGCAACAAGAGAGAGACTCCATCTCAAGAAAAAAAAAACTTGGACTTGCCAGTCCAGAAGTGAGGGTCTCTGGGAGCAAGGCGGACCCTCTGGAGAAGGATGCTCAGCCTGTGGATCTCTGAAGCAGTTTGGAGGTGAAAAATGAGTTCAGATTCTCCATTGTTTCTTCATTCTGACCTTGGGCAAGTGACCAAACTCCTCTGGACTTACTTTTCTCCTTGGCAAGCTGGAAGTTGGAAGCTGAGGGGGCAACATTGCATAAGGTAGTCAGCAAAGTCCAGAGCTGAAATCCTTGGGAGCCCCAAGTGATCTGGAGCCTGGCTTGTGAAGATTTGGAGGAAGTGCAGAGGTCCTGGGGTGAGCGTGAGCTCAGTATTTGAGCACTAGGAATTAGGGAAAACTCCAGGAGCTGCCATTTGCATTGTGATCAATAAAACATGGCTGGGTGTGGTGGCTCACACCTGTAATCCCAAAGCTTTGGGAGGCTGAGATGGGTGGATCACTTGAGGTCAGGAGTTCAAGACCAGCCTGGCCATCATGGTGAAACTCTGTCACTACTAAAAATACAAAATGTATCCAGGTGTGGTGGCGCATGCCTGTTGTCCCAGCTACGCCAGAGGCTGAGGTAGGAAAGTTACTTGAACTTGGGGGGTAGAGGTTGCAGTGAGCTGAGATTGTGCCACTGTACTCTAGCCTTCCATCCTGGGTGACAGAGACTCCATTTAAAAAAAAAAGAATTGTACTTCTTAGTGACCCTGTTCCTGTGGCTGCAATATGGAGGGAGAGTACAAAGGGTGGGTACAAAGACTGGCCCCTGTCTTGCTGTTGGGAAGTCCAGCTGCCAAGTTGTGAGCCGTCTGGTGAGGTCCACATGTAAAGAAAAATGAGGACAGAGACCCTCAGTCCAGTTTCCACAAGCAACTGAATCTCCCCAACAGCTGCCTGAATGAGCTTGGAAGCAGTCTTCCCACAGTCCAGCCTTCAGATGAAACTGCAGCCCAGGCTGACAGGCTGACTGCAGCCTTACAGCAGACCTTGAGCCTGAGGCATCCAACCCACAGAAAAGGTGATAATTTTGGTCTTTTTTTTTTTTTTTTCTTTTTTTATCCTATATAGGGTCTTGCTCTAGAGTGCAGTGGCAGGATCACAGCCCACTGCAGCCTCTACCTTCTGGGTTCAAGTGATCCTCCAACCTCAGCCTCCTGAGTGGCTGGGACTATAGGTGCATACTACCATGCCCAGCTAATTTTTCTTTTCTATTTTTTTTTCTTTTTGTAGATAGAAGGGTCTCACTGTGTTACCTAGGCTGGTCTTGAACTCTTAGGCTCTAGCAATCCTGTCTCGGCCTCCCAAAGAGCTGGGGTTACAGACATGAGCCACTGCACTCGGCCAGTGTTGGTCTTAGGGTAATTATTTAGCAGTAGATACATGCATTCAGCTTTGGGAATTGAAGTCACTACTACTTCTTTGTGGCTTCATCAGTAACATGGGGCAGGTAACACAGTCTCCACAGCTGATTCTTTTTTTTTTTTTTTTGAGATGGAGTTTCACTCTTGTCCAGGTTGGAGTGCAGTGGTATGATCTCAGGTCACTGCAACCTCTGCCTCCCGAGTTCAAGTGATTCTCCTGCTGCAGCCTCCCGAGTAGCTGGGATTACAGGTGTGCACCACCACACCTGGCTAATTTTTTGTATTTTTAGTAGAGACAGGGTTTTACCATGTTGTCTAGGCTGGTCTCCAACTCCTGACCTCAGGTGATCCGCCCACCTCAGCCTCCCAAAGTGCTGGGATTACAGGCGTGAGCCGCTGAGCCTAGCCGACAGCTGATTCTTGACCTTTTTTTCTGAGTATCTTTAATACTTCACACGATGTCATATACCTGAACTTTGTACACTATCTACCCAACCAGAGGTCTTTAATTTTCATTCCTTGATGAATCTCCAGGGTCTGGATCAAAGCCTAGCATACTTTACATACTCATTAAATCTTTAATGAATGAATAAATGATTTTTTTTTGAGACGGGTCTCACTCTGTCACCCAGGCTGGAGTGCAGTGGCATGATCTTGGCTCACTGCCGCCTCCACCTTCAGCTTCAGGTGATTCTGGTTCAGCTTCCCAAGGAGCTGGGACTACAGCTGTGTGCCACACACCTGGCTAATTTATTTATTTTCACCTCGTTGGCCAGGTTTATCACAAACTCCTGACCTCAAGTGATCTGTCTGCCTCAGCTCCCAAAGTGCTGGGATTACAAGAGTGAGCCACTGCACCTGGCCTGAATGAAGGAGTAATTTTTTTTTTTTTAGACGGAGTCTCACACTGTTGCCCAGGCTGGAGTGCATTGGCGACATCTCGGCTCACTACAACCTCTGCCTCCTGGGTTCAAGCAATTCTCCTGCCTCAGCCTCCCAAGTAGCTGGGATTACAGGCGCCCGCCACCATGCCCAGCTAATTTTTTGTATTTTTAGTAGAGATGGGGTTTCACTATTTTGGCCAGGCTGGTCTCAAACTCCTGACTTCATGATCCGCTCGCCTCTGCCTCCCAAAGTGCCGGGATTACAGGTGTGAGCCACAGCCCTGGCCAAAAGAATAATTTTTTTTTTTTTTTTTATTTTAATAGGGTTTCACCGTGTTGGTCAGGCTGGTCTTGAACTCCCGATCTCAGGTGATCTGCCCACCTTGGCATCCAAAGTGCTTGGATTACAGCGTGAGCCACCACGCCCTGCCAGGAATAATTTTTTAAAGAATGTTTTAAAGTGGAGAAGTTCAAACATACATAATAATAATTTTTTTTAAAAAGACAATAATTTCCTGAACTTTCATATTCCCTTCCACCAGCTTCACATACCAACTTGTGGCCATCTGAATTTCAAGCAGGCCTCCACTCTCTCTCCTTTTCAAATTATTTTGAGAAGACATCCTATTAGCTGACTCTCAATCAGTATTTAAGTACAGATAGTCTTCAACTCACTGTGGTTCAGTTTATAGTTTTTCAACTTCATAGTGGGCTTATCCAGGTATTAAATGCATTTCAGGGCTGTGCACAGTGGCTCATGCCCGTAAGCCCAGCACTTTGGGAAGCCGAGGTGAGTGGGTCACTTGAGGTCAGGAGTTCGAGACCAGCCTGACCAACATGGTTAAACCCCATCTCTACTAAAAATACAAAGTTAGCTGGTGCACACCTGTAATGCCAGCTACTTGGGAGGCTGAGGCAGGAGAATCACTTGAACTCAGGAGACAGAGGTTGCAGTGAGCATAGATTGCACCATTGCACTCCAACCTAGGCAACAAGAGTGAAACAACGTCTCAAAAAAACTGCATTTTGAAGCCAGGTGCAGTGGCTCACACATTAATTTGCAGCTACTTAGAAGACTGTGGTGGGAGGATAGGTTGAGCCAAGGCTGAGTGAGCTGTGATTGTGGCACTGTTCTCCAGCCTGGGGGACACATAGAGTGACACCCTGTCTGTTAAAAAAAAAAAAAAAAAATTCAGGCCTGGCACAGTGGTTCATGCCTATAATCCCGGCACTTTAGGAGGCTGAGGCAGGCGGGTCATGAGGTCAGGAGTTTGAGACCAACCTGGCCAATATAGTGAAACCCTGTCTCTACCAAAAAATATTAATAAAAATTAGCCGGGTGTGGTGGCATGCCCCTGTGGTCCCAGCTACTCAGGAAGCTGAGGTGGGAAAATTGCTTGAACCCAGGGAAGTGGAGGGTATAGTGAACCTGAGTCATTCCTCGCTGAAAGAGTGAAAAGAAAAAAAATTCCACTTAAAATGTTTTCAACTTAACGATGGGTTTATCAGAATTTAACCCCATCATACATTGAGGAGCATCTGTGTATCTGAAAAATAACCACAATGCTGTGACTACACCCAAAACGGTAAGTTTTTTACCATCGCTACATAATGTGACTAGTGTTCAGATTTTCAATATTTTTATACATAAGTCTGTAAACACTTTAAATCAGAATCCAAGTAAGGTCTACACGTCGGGACTGCTGCTATGGTTCTTATGTCTTTTGAAATCTAGGCCACCCCTCAGGCCCATTTTTCCCCCTTCTCAGGCAGTTTGTCTTATTGACACACTAGTGGTCTGGATTTGTTGGTTGCATTGTTGCGAGGTCCTTAACATGTTCCTTTGCCCTCCGTGTGCCCTGCAAATCCATTGAATGGATGTGTTTAACCCTTAACACAGCCCTGTAAGTAAGACAGCCTGGCAGGCCAGCCACTGTGGCTCATACCTGTAATCCCGGCACTTTGGGAGGCTGAGGCAGACAGATCACTTGAGGTCAGGAGTTAGGGACCAGCCTGGCCAACATGGTGAAACCCCAACTCTATTAAAAATACAAAAACTAGCCAGGCGTGGTGGCTCACGCCTGTAATCACAGCACTTTGGGAGGCTGAGGGGGGCAAATCACCTGAGGTTAGGCGTTCAAGACCAGCTTGATCAACATGGAGAAACCCCATCTCTACTAAAAATTTAAAAATAGCCAGGCATGATGGTACATGCCTGTAATCCTAGCTACTTGGGAGGCTGAGGTAGAAGAATCACTTTAACCTGGGAAGCAGAGGATTTGGTGAGCCGAGATCATGCCATGGCACTCCAGCCTGGGCAACAAGAGTGAAACTCGGTCTCAAAAACAAAAACAAAAAAAACAAAAAAAAAACTAGTCTGGTAAAGTGGTGGCGCCTACAATCCCAGCTACTTGGGAGGCTGAGGCAGGAGAATCTCTTGAATCCGGGAGGTGGAGGTTGCGGTGAGCTGAGAATGTACCGCTGCACTATAATGAGACTCCACCTCAAAAAAAACCTAAAGATACTATAGATATCTATAGCGATATAAAGATACTATAGCAATGGCTGTGGGCCTGGATACAAGTGTTAGCTTCTCCACTTCTCCACTTCTGGCTGTATAAGCCTTAGACAAGTTCCTTAATACTTCCATTTCCATGTAACAAGGGGTTATAGGCCAGGCATTGGTGGCTCATCCCAGTGCTCTGGGAGGCCAAGGCAGGAGGATTGCTTGGGAACATGAGTTCCAGACCAGCCCAGGCAATGTAGTAAGACACTGGCTTTACAAAAGTGAAAATTAAAAAAAAATCATCCAAGCATGGTGGCCCACCTGTGGTCCCAGCTACTCAGGAGGCTGAGGGGAGGATTTGTTGAGCCCAGGGGTTTGAGGATGCAGTGAACTATGATCACATCACTGTACTTCAGCCTGAGCAACAGCAAGATCCTGCCTCAAAAAATTAAATTAGGCGGGGCTTGGTGGCTCATGCCTGTAATCCCAGCACTTTGGAAGGCCACGGTGGGCAGATTGCTTGAGCCCAAGAGTTTGACATGAGCCTGGGCAACATGATGAAACCTCGTCTCTATCAAAAAACACAAAAAATTAGCTGGCCATGATGGTGTGTATCTGTGGTCCGAGCTACTCAGGAGGTGAGGTCGGAGGACTGCTTGAGCCCAGGAAATAGGGGCTACTGTGAGCCATGATTGTGCCACTGCACTCCAACCTGGGCAACACAGCAAGACCCTCTCTCAAAATAGTCTTAAAAAAAAATGGATTAACCAGGCATAGGTGGCTTGTGCCTCTAGTCCCAGTTACTCAGGAGGCTGAGGTAGGAGGATTGCCTGAGTTTAGGAGGTTGAGGCTGCAGTGAGCCATGATGGCATCATTGCACTCCACCTGGGCAACAGAGTGAGACCCTCTCTCAAAAAAAGGGGGGGGAGGGGTTATTATAATTACTCCTCCTGACATGAAACAGAGTATCCATTTGAGTTCATAACGTAAATACATACTTGGTGAATGCTCTATAACTATTGGCTTTTATTATTATTATTTTGAGAATGAGTCTTGCTCCATCACCCAGGCTGGAGTGCAGTGGCATAATCTCAGCTCTCTGCAACCTTTGCCTCCAGGTTCAAGCGATTCTCCTGCCTCAGCCTCCCGAGTAGATGGGACTACAGGCACGCGCCACCACACCCCGCTAATTTTTGTATTATTATTACTTTTTTTAAAAAAAGATGGGGTTTCACCATGATGGCCAGGCTGGTCTTGAATTCCTGACCTCAGGTGATCCACCCACCTCGGCCTCCCAAAGTGCTAGGATTACAGGTGTGAGCCACCGCGCCCGGCCTAATTTTTGTATTTTTAGTAGAGACGGGGTTTCACCATGTTGGCCAGGATGGTCTCGAACTCCTGATCTCGTGATCTGCCTGCCTTGGCCTCAGTTACAGGTGCGAGCCACTGCGTCCGGCCAGGCTTTTATTATTGTCCCCATTGTACATACAAGGAAGCTGAGGCTCTGTAAGGAGAAATAGCTTAGCCCAGGTCATCTAGTAGGAAGCGGCTGGTCTGGAGAAATAGTGACCATGGTGGGATATTGCCTAGCCTAAGGTTGAAAATACAATATACAGTCAGTACTCGAGGGCTGGGCTGTTTCTCGCAATCAAAGGGCTGCCTTGTTCTCCTGCCCAACAGCACAGGAAATTCCAAGGTGGTTTTCCTTACAGGCTCCTCTGCTGGAGCCCAGGTACCTCAGCCAACTCAAGAGAAGATGGAATTGAATACCTTAACCTCCTTGTCTGGGCCTCTGTGATCGCTGAGGAGGGGGCTGTTGGTTGGAAAGCTGTGAGCTGCTTTGGACCTTATCTGGGAATTTCCTTGAGCTTGCAGGCTTTACCCTATCCTTGAAATGGTTCTGGCTGGGTAGCAACCTCTAGGTGGTGTGGGTGAAATTTGGGACTGGTTTAGGGCGGGGACAAGACCAAAGAACACAAGTTTCCTTGTGCTGCGGGAGAGAGGGAGGGGAGGAAATTGGAGACCCAGGTACCCCCTTGCTCACTCCCTTGCTTACGGTCCACGATGGCCTGGTCCCTGGCGTTCCTCTGGGTCATCTTGCTGTCTGCCTTCCCAGGACCTGGTGTCAGGGGCGGCCCCATGCCCAAGCTGGCTGACCGGAAGCTGTGTGCAGACCAGGAGTGCAGCCGTGAGTGTGGGGAGGGGAGAATTGGGGACTCAGGGTATTAGCCTGTGTGGAAGGTGCTGCATTCCTTTCTATTCCTTCCCCAGACCCAATCTCCATGGCTGTGGCCCTTCAGGACTACGTGGCCCCTGACTGCCGATTCCTGACCATCCACCAGGGACAAGTGGTGTATGTCTTCTCCAAGCTGAAGGGCCGTGGGCGGCTCTTCTGGGGAGGCAGCGTGAGTTTTGGGAGAGTGAAAGAGGGAAGGATACAGGGCTGGGGTAGACTCATTATCCCCATGAAGGGAAGATTTGAGGAGAGTGAACTGAAATAGACATTGTGGGAGGATATTGTGACTGACTTTATTTTCTCTTTATTTATTTATTTATTTTGAGACCGAGTTTCACTCTTGTTGCCCAGGCTGGAGTGCAATGGTGCAATCTCGGCTCACCACAACCTCTGCCTCCTGAGTATCTAGGATTACAGGCATGTACCACCATGCCCGGCTAATTTTTGTATTTTTAGTTGAGACAGGGTTTCTCCATATTGGTCAGGCTGGTCTTGAACTACTGACCTCAGGTCATCCGCCTGCCTCTGCCTCCCAAAGTGCTGGGATTACAGGCCTGAGCCACCACGCCTGGCCTATTTTCACTTTATATTATTAATTAATTAATTAATTAATTTTTTATTTTTTCCAAGACAGAGTCTTGCTCTGTCATCCGGGCTGGAGTGCAATGGCGCTATCTCAGTTCACTGTAACCTCCGCCTCCTGGGTTCAAGTGATTCTCCTGCCTCAGCCTCCTGAGTAGCTGGGATTACAGGCATGTGCCATCATACCCAGCTAATTTTTGTATTTTTGGTAGAGACAGGGTTTCACCATGTTAGCCAGGCTGGTCTTGAGCTCCTGACCTTGTGATCTGCCTGCCTCAGCCTCCCAGAAATGCTGGGATTACAGGTGTGAGCGACCTCCCCTGGCCTATTTTCACTTTATTTACCAATTTTAGGGCATCTGCTATGGTGCCATGTTTTGTTTTAGACACCAAGATACAACAATGAATGATCCTTTTTATTCTAATGAAGGGAAATGAGCAAAAAGCAAGTCATAAAAAATAGCAGCAGTCATGCATGGTGGCTTACACCTGTAATCCCAACACTTTGGGAGGCCAAGGTGGCAGGATTGCTTGAGCTCAAGAGTTCGAGACCAGCCTGGGTAACATAGTAAGACCCCCATCTCTCCAAAAAAATTACATAAATAAACTGGGCAGCATGGCAGGTGTCTGTGGTCCCGGCTACTAGGGAGGCTGTGGTGGAAGGATTGCTTGAGCCCAGAAGTTGAGGCTGCAGTGAGCTGTGATCATGCTACTGCACCCCAACCTGGGTCACAGAGTGAGACCCTGTCTCCAAAATAATAAAAGCAGGCCGGTCACAGTGGCTTACGCCTCTAATCTCAGCACTATGGGAGGCCGAGGCGGGCGGATTACCTGAGGTCAGGAGTTCAAGATTAACCTGGCCAACATGGTAAAACCCCATTTCTACTACACACACACACACACACACACACACACACACACACACACAAAATTAGCCAGTCATAGTGATGCACACCCGTAATCCCAGCTACTTGGGAGACTGAGGCAGGGGAATTGCTTGAAGCAGGGAGGTGGAGGTTGCAGTGAGCCGAGATCACACCACTGCACTCCAGCCTGGGCGACAGAGCCAGACTCCATCTCTAAATAAATAAATAAATAAAAGAAAAGTAAATATGCACTGCTGTGAGAATTAACAGAGACTGACTTGGGTGGTCAGGAAGGGCCTCTGAACAGGTCACATTTAAGCTGAGATTCGATTTGTGTGACATTTCAGTTGAGATTCGTATGACAATGATGGAGCCAGTTATATGGAGATCAGGGAGAAGAAAGAATGCAAAGGTCTTCAGCAGGCACAAGCTTGCCGTCTTCCCAGACCTTAGCTTTTAACTCCTCTTCCTCAGGTTCAGGGAGATTACTATGGAGATGTGGCTGCTCGCCTGGGCTATTTCCCCAGTAGCATTGTACGAGAGAACCAGACCCTGAAACCTGCCACAGTCGATGTGAAGACAGACGTGAGTGTCATGGGGGCTGGCAAGAAATCTGGAGGGAGGACCCTTAGGTTGTGGGAATGGGCAAAGATGCTCCTACCCTTGGCTCCCTGCCAGCCTAGAGGTGTGCGCTGGGACAAATTCTTCCTCTGCCTCAATTTTCTCACCAGTAAAATGGGTGCAGTTGGGAGGTGCAAAGCTTAGAGGGCTCTGGGCTAATTTGCATAGCACTTGTGTAGGCCAGACCTGGGCCCTGCAGCTGCAGCCTTTTCTAAAACCACTAGATCCTTTGTGGTGTGACCGCTGGTTTTCTCTCCACTGTTCCCCCTTTCTCTTTTTCAGAAATGGGATTTCTACTGCCAATGAGCTCAGCCTACCGCTGGCCCTGCCGTTTCCCCTCCTCGGCTCTATGCAAATACATCAGCCCAGTGCAAACGGCCTGTCTCTCTGGTCTTTGGGGTGGGGTAGAGTGGGGTGGGGACTGTGCAAATGTTTCTCTAGGTTCCTGAATCTAACCAATTAACTCGCTGCATGTGGTGACATCAGTGGGTGCTAGGCAGAGTTTCACTGATGAAAGCTCTGTGCAGTAGCAGAGCTCCTAAGCTTAGGTTTCAGATACAAGCAAAAGAAAACCTAAGCAGCCCAACTAGGGGATTGTAGTGTCCTCTCTAGACCAGTGGGAGGGAGCCAACCAGACGACGCGGAGGATATAAATCGCACAGCAAAGGTTTTCTTGGAAGATTATCTGCAAAGGGAGGTGGGAAGTACCCTACGCGTATCTTGCCAGTTTTTCTTTTTGCCTTTGAGACCAGAAATCGCTCCCGCCAGCTCAAGATCCGCTCCTCTTCCAGCCTTTTTCTGTCAATCCTGCCCGTACCCGCTTCTTTGCATTTGTATCCCCTCCCCCAAGTTCGCTCCGATCCAATCCGGAGACTCGATTCTGCCCCCAGACTCCCGACCAAATCCGTTCCTCAGCTCCTGGAAGCAGCTCCGCACTCTGCACGTCCCTTCCCAGTTGCTCAACCAATCGGTGGCCTCTGCCCCGCCCCTTTGGGCTTGGCCCCTCTCAAGCCTCCAATCCGCGCCTTTTGTCCCGCCCCCTGTCCGCGAGTCCGCCAATCCCGCCTTTCGGAAAGCGTGGTCTGGTATCCCGCAGCCGGAGCGGGTCGCGCCGGAGGGGGGCGGAGGCGGAAGTGGCGGTGCCGGGTCCGGGGAGTAGGAAGGAGCCGGGGCTGTAGCCGGAGTGGAGCGGCTGCCAGCCGAGGAGCAGGCGCGGCCGCGGCGCCATATTGCGGCCCTCAGCGGCCGCGACCGAGTCATGGCCGAGACCTACGGTGAGGGTAGTGGCCCGAAGCCGGGGTCCTGGGTCTGGGCCCAGGGAGGATGCGGCCTGTGGGAATGGGGCGGGGCTTTGTAGATCAGGGGGCGGGGTCTGGTGTGATGGAGGCAGGGCCTATGTGGATGCTGGGAGGGGTTTAGTGGGTCTGAGGCTGAGCTTATTCGATTTGGGTGGAGCCTGAGGGTCTGGTGCATGGGTTAAATAGATCTGGGGCGGGATTTGAGGGAGCTGGTCCTGAGGGAAGAGGTGGGCCTTAATAGATCTGGGCGGAGCCTGAGTAAAAGGGCGGGGCCGACTGCATGAATGACAGGAGTCAGGTTTATGGGCTAGAAGGAATCCTGAATGGAAGCTCGGGACCCTGGGGTTGATCTGGCTTGAGAGAGCTCTAGAATGGAGTTGGGGATGGGCTGTCCTTGAGTTAGGGGAAGTACTTAGTGGCAAGGGGTGGGGCTTACGCTTGAGAATGAAGCCAGGGTCTGGGCTGAGGGAGGGAAGGAGAGGTCTGGAAGTGGAAAATCAGTAGGGATGTACCATAGGAGGTGGTGGTTGGAGGTGGGGGAAGCGCCGGTTTAGGAGTCAGAGGGAGCCGCATTCATTCAACAAATATACATGAGAAGGGAGAAGAGTGCAAAGACCCTGAGGTGAGAACCAGCTTGTCATTTTCAGGGAATGGGCTGAAGGCCAGGAGCTATAGTGGAGTGAATGAGTCAGAGGGTGGTAGGAGGTGAAGAAGAACAAGGGCTAGATCATAGTCTTTGATTAGCTTTCAAGAGACTTTAGCGACGAAATAGCTAAGATGCGGGACTCTGGAGCCCCTTGTCCTGGGTTTGAATCTCACCTCCGCCTAGCTGTGTCACCTTGGGCAATTCAGTTAACCTCTCTGGCCTGCTTCCTCATGTGGAAAAATGGGAATCGTTTTTAGTCTACCTCCCTCATAGAGTTTTCTTGAGGATGATGTGAGCTGTTGATGTGAGTAAAGACCTTTAGAACTATGCCTGGCCCACAACAACACACAATTTGCCCATGCAACAAACCTGCACATGTAGCCCTTGAACCTAAAATAAAAGTTGAAAAACATATATAGAATGTGCCTGGCACATGGGAAGTACTGCATAAGAGCTATCTGTTACTGTTACCTGTTGCTTTGTGTCTGTGTCTGTTTCTCTGCCTCTAACCATGAAGGTTAGAAGGAGAGGTTGGATTGGATTCCATCTTTTTCCCTGTATCTTTCTCTCCCTGTGGGTATCCCTAATTTTGGCTCCATCTGGTCAGACTTCCTCTTCAAATTCTTGGTGATCGGCAGTGCAGGAACTGGCAAATCATGTCTCCTTCATCAGTTCATTGAGAATAAGTGTGAGTTTCCCGCAGTGGTCCTGGGAACCCTGAGGTCCATGGTGTGGGCAGGTGGGCAGTTGTTGGGGAGGGCAGGGCTGGCCATAAGTAGTAGAAGTCCGGTGCCGGCTTTTTGGCCTTTGCTTTGTCGTATGTCCTTTACTAGGTTCTCCTTGGCCTCAGTCACTCCAGCAATGAGAATGGGTTTGTAGAGACTGAGAGGGCCTTGGAGGATGGGTGATCCTCTGAGATGCCTCCTCTCTCCCTGCACTGCCCCTTCTGTTCCTCCCACTCCCAGTCAAACAGGACTCCAACCACACGATCGGCGTGGAGTTCGGATCCCGGGTGGTCAACGTGGGTGGGAAGACTGTGAAGCTACAGATTTGGGACACGGCTGGCCAGGAGCGGTTTCGGTAGGTGGGCTGGGCTCCCAAGGGTGATGGGGTGAGAGAGAGAAGGAAAGAGAGAGAGAGAGATGTGTGTGCTGAGTCACTTGGAGACACTGAGAGGGCACACAAGGCAGAAAGAAAAGAGACACCGTAGTTAGCAGGTACATATGTCTGCAGAGAGAGAGGGTGTACTGGAGAGAGAAAGAGACAGCAGGAGAAGAAGAGGTAGGGGCCAGGTGCAGTGGCTCATGCTGGTAATCTCTGTGCTTTGGGAGGCCGAGGTGGGAAGACTGCCTAAGCCCAGGAGTTCGAGACCAGCCTGGGCAACATAGTGAGACCCCATCACAAAGAAAGAAAAATAGATAGAGGAAGAGAGGCTTGGAGATGGGGCAAGGGATAGAGACTGAGAGACACTACAACAGAGAAGGAGAAACTTGAGAGACACACACTCAGAAAGGAAAAGACAAGAGACAGAGACTAAGAGAGTTGAAGAGAAAGATGAGGGAGGATAATGAGGCCAGGCGACTATGGCTCACACCTATAATTCCAGCACTTTGGGAGGCTGAGGCAGGTGGATCACTTGAGGTCAGGAGTTCAAGACCAGCCTGGTCAACATGGTGAAACCCTGTCTCTACTAAAAATACAAAAAAGATTTACCCAGGCAGTGATGGCGCATACCTGTAATCCCAGCTACTCGGGAGGCTGAGGCAGGGGCGACAGAGCCAGACTCTGTCTCAATAAATAAATAAATAAATAAATAAGGGAGGGGAAAAGACACCGGAAAACAGGTCAGAGGCAGAGAGGGAGACGGGGTGTGTTGGATTGGTATAGTTGAATGAATTAATGGATTCATTTATGGGAAGACAAGGGTGCGCATGAGAGTGCCACAGAGATGGAACAGAAAAAAAAGACAGTGAGAAATAGGGAACTGAAGACACACAGGCCAAGGCAGGAGAATCGCTTGAGTCCAGGACTTTGAGAACAGCCTGGGCAACATCGAGAAATGCCATCTTTCCAAAAGAGAGATGGAGAGATGGACGTGTTGTGGGAGAGAAAGAGAAATGTGTAGGGCGCAGCGCACAGTAGGTCTTCAGGAAATGCCTGCAGAAAAGTTGATAGATACAGCCGGGCTTGGTGGCTCATGCCTGTAATCTCAGCACTTTGGGAGGCTGAGGCAGGTGGATCACTTGAGGTCAGGAGTTCTAGACCATAATGTCCAACATGGCCAAACCCTGTCTCTACTAAAAATACAAAAATTAGCTGGGTGTGGTGGTGGATGCCTGTAACCCCAGCTACTTGGGAAGCTGAGGCAGGAGAATCACTTGAATTCGGGGGGCGGAGGTTGCAGTGAGCCAAGATCACGCCACTGCACCCTAGCCTGGGCGACAGAGTAAAACTTTATCTCTAAATAAATGAATGAATGAATGAATGACACACAGGGCCAGGCATGGTGGCTCACCCCTGTAATCCCAGCACTTTGTGAGGCCGAGGTGGGTGGATCACTTGAGGTTAGGGGTTCGAGACCAGACTGGCCAACATGGCAAAACCTCATCTCTACTAAAAATATAAAAACTAGCCAGATGTGGTAGTGTGCATCTGTAATCCTGGCTACTCGGGAGGCTGAGGTGGGAGAATTGCTTGAACTCTGGAGGTGGAGGCTGCAGTGAGCGGAGCTCTTCCCGCGGCACTACAGCCAAGGCGACAGAGTGAGAATCCCACAAAAAAAAAAAAAAAAAAAAAAAAAAAAAAGACACATAGGCCAGTAGGCCAAGGCAGGAGAATCACTTGAGCCCAGGGGTTGGAAGCCCAGCCTGGGCAACATAGCAAAACCCTATCTTTACAAAAAATATTAAGAAATTAGGCTGGGTGAGGTGGCTCATGCCTGTAATCCCAGCACTTTGGGAGGCTGAGGTGGGTGGATCACCTGAAGTCAGGAGTTCAAGACCAGCCTGACCAACATGGAGAAACCCTGTTTCTACTGAAAATACAAAATTAGGCAAGCGTGGTAGTGGGCACCGGTAATCTCAGCTACTCGGGAGGCTGAGGCAGGAGAATCACTTGAACATGGGAGGTGGAGGTTGGTGGAGGTTGCAGTGAGCCGAGATCACGCTATTGCACTCCAGCCTGGGCAACAAGAGCAAAACTCCCTCTCAAAGAAAGAAAGAAAGAAAGAAATTAGCCAGATATAGTGGTGCACACTGGTAGTCCCAGATACTCCAGAGGCTGAGGTGGAAGGATCCCTCTCTTGGGAGACCAAGCCGAGGAGACTGAGGCTGTAATTAGCCAAGATCATGCCACTGCCCTCCAGCCTGGGCTACACAGCAAGACCCTCAATCAGTCAATCAATAAGTAAATAAATAAATAAAGACACACATGAAAGAGAAACAGAGAGGAAAACAGACCAGTGGAACGACAGGGACACGGGGGAGAGAAAGACAGGGAGACTCACAGACAGAGGCAGCATGCCAGCTGAGTGAGATAGAAGCTGAGAGAGGCGAAGAGAGACAGACCGCAAAGATACAGGAAGAGAGGAATTGCATGGCGACCCGACCAAGGCCAGGTTTTGGGGCGTGGGCCAGCAGTGGAGTGGGGCCTCCGAACCACCAGTTTCTCCCTGCAGAGGGGGGCACTCTCAGGGCAGACCCTAGCCTTGGGGGTGACTGGGTCCCCCTGGCCCCACAGGTCGGTGACGCGGAGTTATTACCGAGGGGCGGCTGGAGCCCTGCTGGTATACGACATCACCAGGTGGGTGCCTGCAGTGGGTGGGGCAGAGCATGGGTGGCCCCTCTCCTGCACCACCTCCCTCCCCTCCCCCTTCTCCACAGCCGGGAGACGTACAACTCACTGGCTGCCTGGCTGACGGATGCCCGCACGCTGGCTAGCCCCAACATCGTGGTCATCCTCTGTGGCAACAAGAAGGACCTGGACCCTGAGCGGGAGGTCACTTTCCTGGAGGCCTCTCGCTTTGCCCAGGAGAATGGTGAGGGCTGAGTGGTGGGCCAGGTGGTGGCAGGGGTGGACGGTCCACAGGGACCGTGAATTTCCTGGCTCTTAGTGGCCGTGCCCAGCAGGGGAATGTGGAGGTTCAGTGATCTGGGTTCATATTTGAGTGTTGGCCGGGTGTGGTGGCTTACATCTATAATCCCAGCACTTTAGGAGGCCAAGGTGGGAGGATTGCTTGAGCCCAGGTGTTTGAGACCAGCCTGGACAACAAAGTGAGATCCTATCTCTACAAAAAATTTTAAAAATTAGCTGGGTGTGGTGGCTCATGCCTGTGGTCCCTGCTACAGTGGAGGCTCAGGCAGGAGGATCAACTGAGCCCGAGTTTAAGACTGCAGTGAACCACGATCATGCTGTTGTACCTGTCTGGGAGACAGAGCAAGACCCTGTCTCAAAAAAAAAAAAAAAAATTGTAAATGTTGCCACTGGTGAGCTGTGGGATTACACTGGTTCAGTTTCCTCATCTGGAAAGTGAGGTCACAGTGTTTCTGCCTCACAGTGTGCTGTGATGATTGATTAAGGGAGACTGTTGGTGGAAAGTCCTCAGCACCTGCCACAGAGGGGGTGCTGGATTAATGTTGGCTGCTGAGGTTTCGCCTACTGTGGGGAGGCAGCCCAGGGTATTGCTGTTTTTGTTTTTGTTTTTGAGATGGAGTCTCGCTCTCACCAGGCTGGAGTGCAGTAGCACAATCTTGGCTCACCACAACTTCTACCCTCTGAGTTCACGCGATTCTCCTGCCTCAGCCTCCCAAGTAGCTGGGTCTACAGGCGCACACCACCATGCCCAGCTAATTTTTGTATTTTTTATAGAGACGGAGTTTCACCATATTGGCCAGGATGGTCTCGATCTCTTGACCTCATGATCCGCCCGCCTCAGCCTCCCAAAATGCTGGGATTACAGGCATGAGCCACTGTGCCCGGCCCAAAGGCACATTTTTGAATACAGGAGATGGATGGGGTAGATCCTAGGGTAACAGGCACTGGTGCTAAGGGGAATGCAGCATACTGACAGCCCACAGCAGAAGGTTTGCAAAGGCCAACTGCAGTGGCTCACACCTGTAATCCCAACATTTTGGGAGGCCAAGGTAGGAGGAGGATCACTTGAGGTCAGGAGTTTGAGACCAGCCTGTGCAACAGAGTAAGACCCCACCTCTACAAAAAAAAAAAAAAAAAAAAAAGCTGGGTGTGGTGGTATGTGGCTGTGGGGTCCTGGTGACTCAGGAGGTTGAGGCAGGTGGATCACTTGAGCCCAGGAGTGATCTATGATCACACCACTGTACTCCAACCTAGGGGACAGAGTGAGACCTTGTCTCAAAGAAAAAACAAAGAAAAAGGTTTGCAAGTGTAAACCCATTTGAAAACCCTGCGTTGGCCAAACCATCCACATCTGCTGGCTTGAGATCTGCCTATGTTCCCCTGTTTTGCAACCTCCAGGTTTAAAGGAGGTTTTGCCATCAGAGAGGTGTAGGTGTGAATTGGCTCTAACTCTCTGACTGTGGGACCTTGCCATGCGGCTGTGGGTAAACTCTAGTTGGCCTGTGCCTGCCCTAGACGGTGCTGGGGACACAGTGTTGGAGACAGGCCTGGGCCCAATGTGCATGGCGCTCACAGTTCAGTGGGTGAAGGGTGGAAGGACAGACCCACTTCCAGACAGTGACAGCCCAGAAAAGTCAGGGCTGGGAAAGAGAGGTCAGGATTTGGGGGAGCAGGCAGAGGAGTTACATGGAATGCGGGGCATGGACAGAGGGGTCAGGGGTGGGATGAGGGGCCCAGGTAGAGGGGTCAAGGCCAGGATTGGGAGACATAGGCAGAGCAGTTGCATGGGATGGGGGAGCTGGGTGTGGTGGCTTATGGGCAGAGTGGTCAGGGATGGAATGGGGCAGGCCCAGGCAGAAGGGTCAGGGGTGGGATGGAGACCCAGGCAGAGGGTCGGGTCCAGGATGAGGAGGCACAAGCAGAGGGATCAGGACCAGGATAGGGGGCCACAGGAAGCTGTGGGAGCCCTAAATAGGCACCTGACCCAGCCTGGGAAGTCAGGGAGGACTTCCTGGAGGAGGAGCTATGTGAGCTGAGCTCTGGAGGAAGAGCTGGGTGCGTATATAGGGAAGCGGATGTTAGTGGCAGGCCTGAAGTGAGGGCAAGCGGGGATGGGACGTTGGACGAACAGGATGAGAGTAAGCAGGTGAGAGCTCACTGGAGGGTGGGGATTGACTGGGGCCCTGACCTTGGAATGTGTGCCGCTGCAGAGCTGATGTTCCTGGAGACCAGCGCTCTCACGGGCGAGAACGTGGAGGAGGCGTTTCTCAAGTGTGCCCGCACCATCCTCAACAAGATTGACTCAGGTGAGGTCCCGACCGGCCCGAGTGGGAGCAGAGGGCAGGCCCAGGGGTCTCCAGGCGACCAGTGCTGACCTCTCCCCTTCCCCGCAGGCGAGCTCGACCCCGAGAGGATGGGCTCTGGCATTCAGTACGGGGATGCATCTCTCCGTCAGCTCCGGCAGCCTCGGAGTGCCCAGGCTGTGGCCCCTCAGCCGTGTGGCTGCTGAGCCCTGCGGAGCCAGGTGGGACACTGGGGACTCAGGGAGGCAGGGTAGTCTCTTGGGAATGGGGCAGATGGTGTGGAGACACAGAACACGTGATGACAAGAGAAACACTGAGAGACAATGATGCAAAACACACAAGCTAAAGGAGGCATCCGGCCGGGTGCAGCGGCTCGCGCCCGTAATCCCAGCACTTTGGGAGGCCCACGTGGGTGGAGGCAGTTCAGTGGGTGGGGGTGCAGGGACAGACCCACTTCAGACAGTGACAGCTCAGGTCAGGGCCAGATGGGGAAGCACTGGGAAAGAGGGATCAGAGCCAGCAGGGGAGAGGCCCAGAGGGGTCAGGGCCAGGTTGGGGGACACAGGCAGAGGGCTCAGGGGTGGGATAGGGCAGGCAGAGGGTTAGGGTTAGGGTGGGATGTGGGGACACAGGCAGAGGGGTTGCATGTGAAGGGGCACTAAAAAAAAAAAAGACACATAAGGTCAGGAGTTGGAGACCATCCTGGCCAACACAGTGAAACCCCTTCTCTATTAAAAATATAAAAATTAGCCGAGCATAGTAGTACGTGCCTTTGGTCCCAGCTATTCGGAAGGCTGAGGCAGGAGAACTGCTTGAACCCAGGATGTGGAGGTTGCAGTGAGAGGAGACCGAGCCACTGCATTCCAGCCTGGGTGACAGAGCAAGACTCTATAAAAAAAAAAAAAAAAAAAAAAAAAAGTGGGGCTCGGGGGCTCATGTCTATAATCCCAGCACTTTGGGAGGCCGAGGCAGATGGATCATCTGAGGTCAGAAGTTCCAAGACCAGCCTGACCAACATGATGAAACCCTGTCTCTACTAAAAATACAAAAATTAGCTGGGGGTGGTGGTGTGCGCCTGTAATCCCAGCTACTCAGGAGGCTGAGGCAGGAGAATTTGCTTGAACCTGGGAGGCGGAGGTTGCAGTGAGCTGAGATCACATCACTGTACTCCAGCCTGGGTGACAGAGTGAGACTCCATCTCAAAAAAAAAAGAAGAAAAAAAAGAGACATCTTCTGGGCCACGGAATCCACCTGTACCCTCCAGCCCCAGGCCAGCTTCCTGCCCTAGAACTTGACCTTCCCATTCATAGTTCTCCAACAATTGCGGAGTGCCTGCTTGTTCCAGGCCCTGCCCAAGGCACTGGGAATATGGCAGGGAGTAACACAGACTCCCACCCTCGTGGAGCTGACATTCTTTTGGAGGGAAACATGATAAACAAAAGATGTAAGCTGGCTGGGTGCAGTGATTCCCCCCTATAATCCCAGCACTTTGAGAGGCTGAGATGGGAGGATCAGTTTCAGACTAGGCAACAAAGCGACCTCATCTCCACAAGAAATTTGTTTTAATTAGCCATGCTCGGTGCTGTGTGCCTGTAGTCTCAGCTACTTGGGAGGCTGAGATGGGAGGATGGCTTGAGCCCAGGAGTTTGAGGCTGCAATGAACTGTGACTCTCTGCCACTGCACTCCAGCCTGGATGACAGAGCGACACTCTCTCTAGAAAAAAGGAAAGAAATACATAAGTAAAGTTTGTAGTAGTGAGGGAGGTTAAGAACTATGGAGAAAAAACATGCACAGAGGGTGGATAGGGTGGAGAAATGTAGGTTTTTTTTTTTCTGAGACAGAGTTTCACTCTTGGGTCACCCAGGCTGGAGTGCAGTGGTGCAATCTCAGTTCACTGCAACCTCCACCTCCTGGGTTCAAGTGATTCTCCTGCCTCAGTCTCCCAAGTAGCTGGGATTAACAGACGCCCACCACTAGGCCTGGCTAATTTTTTATATTTCGAGTAGAGATGAGGTTTCACCATGTTGGCCAGGCTGGTCTTGAACTCCCAACCTCAGGTGATCCACCCACCTTGGCCTCCCAAAGTGCTGGAATTACAGGTGTGAGCCATCGTGCCTGGCCATTTTTTTTTCTTTGAGATGGGGTACTGCTCTGTCGCCCAGGCTGGAGTGCTATGGTATGATCTCTGCTCACTGCAACCTCTGCCTCTCAGGTTCAAGTGATTCTCCAGTCTCAGCCTCCTGAGTAGCTGGGATTACAGGTGCCTGCCACCACACCCAGCTAATTTTTGT